>JAVKPL010014502.1:0-87349 GCA_032173675.1 Gastrolobium villosum
GAAATGATGAAGATCAAAGTAACAAGTTAAATGTGAAAGCTATCCAAACACCAATCTTATGATATTATTCCAAGTCCATAATCTCATCTTTGCATATTCTATGCTACTCTACAACAATGTAAAGATGTATATCTGACTTAGGATTGCATTAGTTAAGGCCATACATATTTCAAAAGCATGGATCCTTAAAACAAACTACAATACTCTATTTGTCCAAAATTGATTTGAAAAGATACCTACATGATTTAAACGTTTCAAGACTTTTCCCATAATCAACTTCATGCATTACAAGTCTCAAAAACCTTTTGAAGTAAGTAAAGGAGTTAACTTTGGGACAAAAAGGATGCTGTCATGAAATATCCGGATATCTCACTTTGAATATCCGGATATCAGTATCCGGATATATCTGATCTTGAATATCCGGATATCAGTATATGAATCTCACAATGAATATCCGGATATCTGTATATACAGCGGATATGCAATATCCGGATATGAGCCCTTTCTTTAGCTCTTTAATTACTCATTTGATCATTTGCATACACTTGAGCTCATCTTTCCTTTGAAGCTATACATCTCTTAGTTCTTCAATTTGTTCAATCTGTACTTTGAGAGTACTTAGCTACTTTAAACAACCTCAATCCTACTTCTTGATTTGAGAGGGGAGTGAACCCCATACTTGATAGGTTACCAAATTTCCTAAGTAAATTTGGAGTGAAAAATTGTAAGGCATCAAGAGCCCGAAGTCTTGAAAGGTTGTAGAGGTTTGTCAAGCACCCTCAAGCTTGATAGTTAGTGAAAGAATTGATCGAGCGGCTTCAGTCTGGACGTAGGTCACAGTGGTGGTGACCGAACCAGGATACATCTAGTTTGCAATTTCTCTAACCTTTATCTCTTTACTTTATTATTGAAATTGCTTCTTTAGAACATTTTTATTCACTTGCTTGCTTACTTTGTTAATCTCTTCACTTATACTTCTCATTATTAAATCACCTTATTGAAGAAATAGTCTTTTAAATATCAAAGGAGGCACTTTGCGAAAAGATTTTGTAAAACTCAATTCACCCCCCTCTTGAGTATTGAAGCCACTTGTCCAACAAGTGGTATCAGAGCTTGAACTCTTGTGTAAAGAGCTTAACCGCTTCAAGAGAAGGGATGGCTTCTTTAAACCATGATATGCCCCTTGAGGGATCTTCTAGTACTAGACCTCCATTTTTCAATGGCGTCGATTATTCTTATTGGAAGAGTCGAATGAAAATATTTCTTCAATCTAATGATTTAAGAGTATGGAGTATAGTTGAAAAAGGGTATACACTACCTACTATGAAAAATGAGAAAAATGAAGATGTTCCTAAAGATATAGATGATTACAGTGATGATGAAATCAAGAAAGGAAATTGGAATGCTAGAGCTCAAAATTTGATCACAAATGCCTTAGGTCGTGATGAATACTTTCGTGTTTCAAACTGTAAGAATGCTAAGGAAATGTGGGATATTCTTCAAATAACCCATGAAGGAACTAGTGATGTTAAATTCACAAAATTAAACGCACTCACTAGAGAATTTGAAATGTTTGAGATTCATGAAAATGAAAGCATTCAAAGTATGCAAAGAAGGTTCACACACCTTATCACTCATTTAAATGCTTTAGATAAATCTTTTACTAACCTTGAGTTGATTTCTAAGGTGATGAGAAGTGTGCACAACAGAGAATGGCAACCCAAGTTGACGGCCATTACGGAATCAAAAGATCTAAAAACCATGGATCTTGCAACCTTGTTCGGCAAGCTTCAAGAGTATGAAATGGAGCTAACCAGAATAAGCTTAAAGGAACAAGCAATCAAAAAAAGTAAGGGAATTGCCTTGAAAGCCTCAACACCAAGCAAAGAAAAGGATGAGGAAAAAGAAGATGGCGATTCCGAAAATGGTCTTGATGAAGATGAAATGAGTCTCTTCGTAAAAAAGTATGGAAAATTCTTTAAGAAGAATTTCACAAAGAAATCATCATTTCCTCCTAGAAGAAGATCTAAAGATGAAGGATCCTCCCAACTCACCGTCACTTGCTTTGAATGTGGAAAAGTCGGTCACTACAAATCGGATTGTCCAAATGCTCAAAAGAAAGACAAAAATGAAAAGAAGCAAGGCAAGGATAGAAGGAGCTTCAAGAAAGCTTATCTTGCTTGGGATGACGAATCTAGTTCCTCCGATGATGACTCCAAGGAAGAAGCAAACCTATGCTTCATGCAAGATGGAAGGCCATCGGAGAAATCAAGTAAAGAAACCCAACATATATGTCTAATGGCAAATGAGGACAAAAATGAATCCGAAACCGAGGTAAACTCTTCTTGCTCTACTATTTCCCCTTCATATGATGAGTTGTCTGACATGTTTGAAGAAATGCATAATGAAACTCTAAAACATGTTAAAAATCTTAGAGCATCAAGAAAAACTATTAGTTGTTTGGAAAAACAAGTTGCATCTTTAGAAAATGAAATTAAAGAATTAAAGGATGAAAATGAAACTCTCAAATTACTTGATGCTAGCATTGGTTGCATCAAATGCCTATCTTCAAATGATCATGCATCTTCATCATCATGTACATCATGCAAAGATCTAAGTAATGAAATTGATGATTTAAATGGAATTCTAAGCAAATTCACATGTGGAAGAGATAACTTAAATGTGTTACTTGGTAAACAAAGATGCATGTTTAACAAATCCGGTTTAGGCTTTGACACTAGCACACAAGAAAAATCATATAAAAACTTTTTCATTTCTCCATCCTACATGACAAGTAGTCCATTCATTAAATGCTTTCATTGTGGTGGAAAAGGTCATAGTGCTTCCACTTGTAAAGTTAGAAGAAATGGTATTATAGGGCAAAAGAAAGTATGGGTTCCTAAGGGAACTAAGCCCAAGACTAACACACAAGGACCCAACACGATGTGGGTACCAAAGATTAAATCTTGACTTTGTGATGTAGGTTTGTTTGAAAGCTAAGAGCTCCAAGTGGTACTTGGATAGTGGGTGCTCAAGTCACATGACGGGAGATGTAACTAAATTTCAATCATTCACAAAGAAAGAGCATGGACATGTGTCCTATGGTGATAACAACAAAGGAAAGATACTCGGCATTGGAAAAGTTGGTAATTCCTTCTCTATCTCTATAGAAAATGTTTTACTCGTCGAGGGCCTTAGACATAACTTGCTTAGCATTAGTCAATTATGTGATAAAAATTATAGAGTTATTTTTGACTCAACCTCTTGTAAAATCGAAAGTATACTTGATGGGCAAGTTAAGTTTATTGGTCATAGAGTGGATAACATTTATATGATAGACTTAGATGGTATGCCTTCAAATGACGATAAATGTTTGATTAGTAAGGAAGATGACTCTTGGTTATGGCATAGAAGAATAGCACACATTGGCATGGGTCAATTAAGTAAATTGATATCCTTAGACTTAGTAATTGGATTGCCAAAGCTCAAATTTGAAAAAGATAAAGTTTGTGATGCTTGTCAAATGGGAAAACAAGTAAAGGCTTCTTTTAAATCAAAAAATATTGTTTCTACCACAAAGCCTTTACAACTTTTACATATGGATCTTTTTGGACCAACTAGAACTATGAAGCTTTGGTGGCAATTACTATGCTTTGGTCATTGTGGACGATTATTCTCGCTATACTTGGACATTATTTCTTACGTATAAAAGCGATGCTTTTAAATCGTTCAAGAGACTAGCCAAACTCATTCAAAATGAACAATCTTCAAATATTGTTTCAATTAGAACTGATCATGGCGGAGAATTTGAAAATCAAGATTTGAACTCTTTTGTGAAGAAAATGGTATTGAACATAATTTTTCCGCTCCTAGGACTCCACAACAAAATGGAGTTGTAGAAAGGAAAAATCGTGTATTAGAAGAACTTGCTAGAACCATGTTAAATGAAAATAACCTTCCAAAATATTTTTGGGCGGAAGCCGTTGGCACGCATGTTATGTTACAACCGTGCTTTAATCAGACCTATTTTGAAGAAAACTCCTTATGAACTTTACAGAGGGAGAAAACCCAATATTTCATATTTTCATGTCTTTGGTTGCAAATGTTTTGTTCTAAATAATGGAAAAGAAAACCTTGGCAAATTTGAAAAGCTGATGAAGGCATATTTCTAGGATATTCACTCACAAGTAGAGCTTATAGAATCTATAACAAAAGAACAATGGTCATTGAAGAATCTATTCATGTTGTATTTAATGAATCTAACAATGCCTTGCCTAGAAAGGAAACTTTGTGATGATGATATCGTAGGAAGCATGGAAAACATAAACTTGAATGACAAAGAGGAAAATGAAAGGCAAAAAGAAAAGGAAGCAAACGATGAAGAAACACCTAGTCAACAAACCAATGATGGAAACAACCTTCCACAAGATTGGAGAGTAGCAAGAGGACACCCCATTGATGTGGTAATTGGTGATATATCTAAAGGGGTAACTACTAGAAACTCAATAAGAAATATTTGTAATCATTTAGCTTTTGTTTCTCAAATTGAACCTAAGACCATAAATGAAGCAATTATTGATGAACATTGGTTCTTGGCAATGCAAGAAGAACTAAATCAATTTGAAAGGAATCAAGTTTGGGAACTTGTGCCAAAACCAAATGATCATCCAATAATTGGAACCAAATGGGTCTTTAGGAACAAGCTTGATGAAAATGGCATAATAACTAGAAACAAAGCTAGACTTGTTGCTAAAGGATATAATCAAGAGGAAGGAATTGATTATGATGAAACTTATGCTCCCGTTGCTAGATTAGAAGCAATTAGATTGTTACTTGCATTTGCATGTATAATGGATTTTAAACTCTTTCAAATGGATGTCAAAAGTGCTTTTTTAAATGGATATATTCAAGAAGAAGTATATGTTGATCAACCTCCCGGTTTTGAGGATCATAATTTACCTAACCATGTCTTTAAACTTAAAAAAGCCTTATATGGTTTAAAGCAAGCTCCAAGAGCATGGTATGAAAGATTAAGCAAATTCCTATTAGAAAAAGGTTTTTCAAGAGGAAAAGTGGACACAACTCTTTTCATAAAAAGGAAAGATAATCATCTATTATTTGCACAAATTTATGTTGATGATATTATCTTTGGTGCCACTAACGTTTATCTTTGTGAAGAGTTTGCTAATCTCATGCAAAGCGAATTTGAAATGTCTATGATGGGAGAACTCAACTTCTTTAATGATTTTTCTCCAAATAAAGCAACACAAGGATGGGATATTCATCAATCAAGCTAAATATTGTAAGGAGTTATTAAAGAAATTTGGAATGGACAACTCCAAGGCCATTCTCCCTATGAGCAACATGGCTTGTTCTTTGCTTAGGATGAAGGAGGTAAATCCATAGAAATCACTTCGAGGTATCATCGGTTCACTTAAGACCCTTAACATCTAGGAGCTATCATGTTTTGTGTGTGAATCCAAAGAAATCACACTTAAGTGACTAAACGTATTAGAGGTAGGCACTTCACACATGGGATTATTATACCCTAAGGTTGAATATCCTTGACATTACTTGTATGTTATTACTTGCTTACTTGCGGGTTCGCGCAAATTCACAGGAAATGTGTGTGTGTGCATGGGTGCTCATTAGTTTTTCATAGCTAAACAAAATAGTGTAGACATTGTCACATAAGTCGCGGCCGGCATATGAAAAAATGACTACTCCATCAATTTAAAAAAGTATGCATCATATGATTGCACAAAGTGATCACATATGAATCTTCAAAACAACACATATTTTTACCAAACCTCTTCCAAGGGAAGTGAGCAAAAAGATACTCAAATGTGAAAGCTATATGTTTTTAACTATATGCGGTCCAAGTCCAAACTCAATCTGGTTTATGTAGCTTCTGAGGGAAATGTGTAAAGATGTATATCCGGATATCAGCAATTGCATGAGCTCAAGGTAATACAATATGCATAATATGCAAATATGAAAAAAGCTTACCTTGCAAGTCCACCAAAACCTTTTAAAGTAATTTTTTTTCTTTTTCTTTTTGGTTTCTGTTTTGCTGTGTATTTCCCTCTCTCTCTTTGTACTACCGGCCATGGCCAACAATCAATATCGGAATGACACATCCCCATTAAGCCAATCTCATGGCAAGTGCCATCAAATCAGGTTCTTCATGCTTCTCAAGCACCTCGGATTCAGGCAAGCAAGAGATCATGTTGAGATGCAAAAATACCGATTGTCGAGAAGTTGGCAATTTTCAGACCCTAGAAGGCTTCAAAACAACTCCATATTTTTACCAAGAACCTCTTCGACTTGAAGGTCCGTTTGAAGCTTCCAATTAGTTCTTCAATTTGTTCAACTTTATTGATACTTTACTTTAAACAGCCATGGTTCCTAAGAGGAGGATCTAGCGCCCATTAATAATTGCGCGATTCTGTGTTAGCATATCCCTTCTCATTACCTTACAAGCGATGAACATTGGAAGTTGGCAAAATATATCACGTAGGTGCTTAGTGGTGGTGACCGGCCAAATCCCGTCAATCCAGATTTAAATATTCTCTACACCTTATCGGTTTTAATTAAGGCGTCGGCAGAATCTTTGATTCCTTGAACTTTGTTAATCTCTTCACTTATACAGTGATTGCTTAAGGTGATCCCTTAAACCGAAACAAAAGACTCTCTCTTCTGTAACACTTTTTTCACCCCCGGCTCTTGAAGGAGTCCGATGGAGTCACAAACCGGACCACCTGAGAAGCTAGAAAGTCCCCATACTTCGGCTCCACATGGGAAGAACCGGGATTTCCTCAAATTGCCATCAAATCATATTGGCCAATCAGCGGAGCACTGAATGAAAAAAGGAAAAAGAAAAAAACAGTGAAGCAGCAAAAAGAAAAAAAGAAAAAAAGGAAGATAATATATATATATATTGTTTATGGAGAAGGGAAGGCACGGTGGTGGGGTCAGGCAGGTGGTCAATTGCTGGTGGTGAGGGCACGGTGGGGGTGGTGGTTGAGGAGCACAGTGGGAGAGGTTCGGTGGTGGAGGAGGAAGAGCTTCAAAAACGATTGTGTTTTAAAAAAGATAAATATCCGGATATTTGAAAGGTGCAATCCGGATATTGGGTATCCAGATATGGGGACAGGATATTGGGATGTAGGATATCCGGATATTGGATTTTACGTATCCGAATATGTGATATCCGGATATTAGGTCTTACGTATCCGGATATTGGATATCCGGATATTAATTTTTACATATCCGGATATTTCCTCTCAGAAGCAACATAAACCAGAAGAAGGATGTAGAGTATGAAAAGACATATCAAGGAGTTAAAACACATAAGTTCACAAATATGATGGATCAATTAAACCGATTTCTCTTCTTAAATTGTAAAACACTTCCCTTGGAAGAGGTTTGGTAAAAATATCGGCTAGTTGTTTTGAAGATTCTACAAATTCTAAAACACAATCACCGTTTTGCACATGATCTCTAATAAAATGATGCCGAATATCAATATGTTTGGTTCTTGAGTGCATGATGGGATTTTTAGTGATGTTGATGGCACTAGTGTTGTCACACCTAATGGGGATGTGATCAAGATCAACCCCAAAGTCCTTTAGTTGTTGTTTCATCCATATGATTTGTGCACAACAACTGCCGGCCGCGACATATTCCGCTTCGGCCGTGGACAATGCTACACTATTTTGTTTCTTGCTATGCCAAGAAACTAATGAGCAACCAAGAAAGTGGCAAGTACCACTAGTGCTTTTCCTATCCAATTTGCAACCCGCAAAATCAGAATCGGAATAACCTACCAGTTCACATGATGCACCTTTAGGGTACCACAATCCCATGTGTGAAGTGCCTACAAGATATCTCATAATACGTTTAACGGCACTTAAGTGTGATTCCTTTGGATTAGCTTGAAATCTAGCACACATGCACACACAAAACATAATATCGGGCCTACTTGCGGTTAAATATAGAAGTGAACCGATCATACCTCGATATTTAGTGATTTCTATGGATTTACCTCCTTCATCCTTGTCTAAAGAACAAGATGTACCCATGGGAGTGTCGATGGCCTTGGAGTTGTCCATTCCAAATTTCTTTAATAACTCCTTACAATATTTAGCTTGATTGATGAATATCCCATCCTTGTGTTGCTTTATTTGGAGACCGAGAAAGAAGTTGAGTTCTCCCATCATAGACATTTCAAATTCGCTTTGCATGAGATTAGCAAACTCTTCACAAAGATAAACGTTAGTGGCACCAAAGATAATATCATCAACATAAATTTGTGCAAATAATAGATGATTATCTTTCCTTTTTATGAAAAGAGTTGTGTCCACTTTTCCTCTTGAAAAACCTTTTTCTAATAGGAATTTGCTTAATCTTTCATACCATGCTCTTGGAGCTTGCTTTAAACCATATAAGGCTTTTTTAAGTTTAAAGACATGGTTAGGTAAATTATGATCCTCAAAACCGGGAGGTTGATCAACATATACTTCTTCTTGAATATATCCATTTAAAAAAGCACTTTTGACATCCATTTGAAAGAGTTTAAAATCCATTATACATGCAAATGCAAGTAACAATCTAATTGCTTCTAATCTAGCAACGGGAGCATAAGTTTCATCATAATCAATTCCTTCCTCTTGATTATATCCTTTAGCAACAAGTCTAGCTTTGTTTCTAGTTATTATGCCATTTTCATCAAGCTTGTTCCTAAAGACCCATTTGGTTCCAATTATTGGATGATCATTTGGTTTTGGCACAAGTTCCCAAACTTGATTCCTTTCAAATTGATTTAGTTCTTCTTGCATTGCCAAGAACCAATGTTCATCAATAATTGCTTCATTTATGGTCTTAGGTTCAATTTGAGAAACAAAAGCTAAATGATTACAAATATTTCTTATTGAGTTTCTAGTAGTTACCCCTTTAGATATATCACCAATTACCACATCAATGGGGTGTCCTCTTGCTACTCTCCAATCTTGTGGAAGGTTGTTTCCATCATTGGTTTGTTGACTAGGTGTTTCTTCATCGTTTGCTTCCTTTTCTTTTTGCCTTTCATTTTCCTCTTTGTCATTCAAGTTTATGTTTTCCATGCTTCCTACGATATCATCATCACAAAGTTCCTTTCTAGGCAAGGCATTGTTAGATTCATTAAATACAACATGAATAGATTCTTCAATGACCATTGTTCTTTTGTTATAGATTCTATAAGCTCTACTTGTGAGTGAATATCCTAGAAATATGCCTTCATCAGCTTTAGAGTCAAATTTGCCAAGGTTTTCTTTTCCATTATTTAGAACAAAACATTTGCAACCAAAGACATGAAAATATGAAATATTGGGTTTTCTCCCTCTGTAAAGTTCATAAGGAGTTTTCTTCAAAATAGGTCTGATTAAAGCACGGTTCATAACATAACATGCGGTGCCAACGGCTTCCGCCCAAAAATATTTTGGAAGGTTATTTTCATTTAACATGGTTCTAGCAAGTTCTTCTAATACACGATTTTTCCTTTCTACAACTCCATTTTGTTGTGGAGTCCTAGGAGCGGAAAAATTATGTTCAATACCATTTTCTTCACAAAAGAGTTCGAAATCTTGATTTTCAAATTCTCCGCCATGATCAGTTCTAATTGAAACAATATTTGAAGATTGTTCATTTTGAATAAGTTTGGCTAGTCTCTTGAATGATTTAAAAGCATCGCTTTTATACGTAAGAAATAATGTCCAAGTATAGCGAGAATAATCGTCCACAATGACCAAAGCATAGTAATTGCCACCAAAGCTCATAGTTCTAGTTGGTCCAAAAAGATCCATATGTAAAAGTTGTAAAGGCTTTGTGGTAGAAACAATATTTTTTGATTTAAAAGAAGCCTTTACTTGTTTTCCCATTTGACAAGCATCACAAACTTTATCTTTTTCAAATTTGAGCTTTGGCAATCCAATTACTAAGTCTAAGGATATCAATTTACTTAATTGACCCATGCCAATGTGTGCTATTCTTCTATGCCATAACCAAGAGTCATCTTCCTTACTAATCAAACATTTATCGTCATTTGAAGGCATACCATCTAAGTCTATCATATAAATGTTATCCACTCTATGACCAATAAACTTAACTTGCCCATCAAGTATACTTTCGATTTTACAAGAAGTTGAGTCAAAAATGACTCTATAATTTTTATCACATAATTGACTAATGCTAAGCAAGTTATGTCTAAGGCCCTCGACGAGTAAAACATTTTCTATAGAGATAGAGAAGGAATTACCAACTTTTCCGATGCCGAGTATCTTTCCTTTGTTGTTATCACCATAGGACACATGTCCATGCTCTTTCTTTGTGAATGATTGAAATTTAGTTACATCTCCCGTCATGTGACTTGAGCACCCACTATCCAAGTACCACTTGGAGCTCTTAGCTTTCAAACAAACCTACATCACAAAGTCAAGATTTAATCTTTGGTACCCACATCGTGTTGGGTCCTTGTGTGTTAGTCTTGGGCTTAGTTCCCTTAGGAACCCATACTTTCTTTTGCCCTTTAATACCATTTCTTCTAACTTTACAAGTGGAAGCACTATGACCTTTTCCACCACAATGAAAGCATTTAATGAATGGACTACTTGTCATGTAGGATGGAGAAATGAAAAAGTTTTTATATGATTTTTCTTGTGTGCTAGTGTCAAAGCCTAAACCGGATTTGTTAAACATGCATCTTTGTTTACCAAGTAATACATTTAAGTTATCTCTTCCACATGTGAATTTGCTTAGAATTCCATTTAAATCATCAATTTCATTACTTAGATCTTTGCATGATGTACACGATGATGAAGATGCATGATCATTTGAAGATAGGCATTTGATGCAACCAATACTAGCATCAAGTAATTTGAGAGTTTCATTTTCATCCTTTAATTCTTTAATCTCATTTTCTAAAGATGCAACTTGTTTTTCCAAACAACTAATAGTTTTTCTTGATGCTCTAAGATTTTTAACATGTTTTAGAGTTTCATTATGCATTTCTTCAAACATGTCAGACAACTCATCATATGAAGGGGAAATAGTAGAGCAAGAAGAGTTTACCTCGGTTTCGGATTCATTTTTGTCCTCATTTGCCATTAGACATATATGTTGGGTTTCTTTCCTTGATTTCTCCGATGGCCTTCCATCTTGCATGAAGCATAGGTTTGCTTCTTCCTTGGAGTCATCATCGGAGGAACTAGATTCGTCATCCCAAGCAAGATAAGCTTTCTTGAAGCTCCTTCTATCCTTGCCTTGCTTCTTTTCATTTTTGTCTTTCTTTTGAGCATTTGGACAATCCGATTTGTAGTGACCGACTTTTCCACATTCAAAGCAAGTGACGGTGAGTTGGGAGGATCCTTCATCTTTAGATCTTCTTCTAGGAGGAAATGATGATTTCTTTGTGAAATTCTTCTTAAAGAATTTTCCATACTTTTTTACGAAGAGACTCATTTCATCTTCATCAAGACCATTTTCGGAATCGCCATCTTCTTTTTCCTCATCCTTTTCTTTGCTTGGTGTTGAGGCTTTCAAGGCAATTCCCTTACTTTTTTTGATTGCTTGTTCCTTTAAGCTTATTCTGGTTAGCTCCATTTCATACTCTTGAAGCTTGCCGAACAAGGTTGCAAGATCCATGGTTTTTAGATCTTTTGATTCCGTAATGGCCGTCAACTTGGGTTGCCATTCTCTGTTGTGCACACTTCTCATTACCTTAGAAATCAACTCAAGGTTAGTAAAAGATTTATCTAAAGCATTTAAATGAGTGATAAGGTGTGTGAACCTTCTTTGCATACTTTGAATGCTTTCATTTTCATGAATCTCAAACATTTCAAATTCTCTAGTGAGTGCGTTTAATTTGGTGAATTTAACATCACTAGTTCCTTCATGGGTTATTTGAAGAATATCCCACATTTCCTTAGCATTCTTACAGTTTGAGACACGAAAGTATTCATCACGACCTAAGGCATTTGTGATCAAATTTTGAGCTCTAGCATTCCAATTTCCTTTCTTAATTTCATCATCACTATAATCATCTATATCTTTAGGAACATCTTCATTTTTCTCATTTTTCTTAGTAGGTAGTGTATACCCTTTTTCAACTATACTCCATACTCTTAAATCATTAGATTGAAGAAATATTTTCATTCGACTCTTCCAATAAGAATAATCGACGCCATTGAAAAATGGAGGTCTAGTACTAGAAGATCCCTCAAGGGGCATATCATGGTTTAAAGAAGCCATCCCTTCTCTTGAAGCGGTTAAGCTCTTTACACAAGAGTTCAAGCTCTGATACCACTTGTTGGACAAGTGGCTTCAATACTCAAGAGGGGGGGTGAATTGAGTTTTACAAAATCTTTTCGCAAAGTGCCTCCTTTGATATTTAAAAGACTATTTCTTCAATAAGGTGATTTAATAGTGAGAAGTATAAGTGAAGAGATTAACAAAGTAAGCAAGCAAGTGAATAAAAATGTTCTAAAGAAGCAATTTCAATAATAAAGTAAAGAGATAAGGTTAGAGAAATTGCAAACTAGATGTATCCTGGTTCGGTCACCACCACTGTGACCTACGTCCAGACTGAAGCCGCTCGATCAATTCTTTCACTAACTATCAAGCTTGAGGGTGCTTGACAAACCTCTACAACCTTTCAAGACTTCGGGCTCTTGATGCCTTACAATTTTTCACTCCAAATTTTACTTAGGAAATTTGGTAACCTCTCAAGTATGGGGTTCACTCCCCTCTCAAATCAAGAAGTAGGATTGAGGTTGTTTAAAGTAGCTAAGTACTCTTAAAGTACAGATTGAACAAATTGAAGAACTAAGAGATGTATAGCTTCAAAGGAAAGATGAGCTCAAGTGTATGCAAGTGATCAAATGAGTAATTAATGAGCTAAAGAAAGGCTAGCAAGTGTAATAAAGCTTCAATAAATACCCTAGGGTCGTGCACTATTCACCATGAGTGATGTGGGTATTTATATTGACATCTCAACTAAAAACTAGCCGTTTCTAGCCGTTTATAGCCGTTGTAATCCGTACATATCCGGATATTCATCGGGCTCATATCCGGATATTGAAAGTCAGATATCCGGATACTGTATCCGGATACAGATATCCGGATATTCATTGTGAGATATCCGGATACTGATATCCGGATATTCAGAACTGAGATATCCGGATACTGATATCCGGATATTCAAAGTGAGATATCCGGATATTTCATGACAGCATCCTTTTTGTCCGAAAGGTAAGTTCCTTCTTACTTCAAAAGGTTTTTGTGACTTGTAATGCATGAAGTTGATTATGAAAAAAGTCTTGAAGCGTTTAAATCATGTAGGTGTCCTTTTCAAATCAATTTTGGACAAATCAAACTATATGTTTTGACATTTGTTTAAGGATGCATGCTTTTGAAATATGTAAGTGATGCATGACCTTGAGCTCATGCAATGCTGAGTAGATATACATCTTTACACATTGTTCCTAAGTCCTAAGTAGATATACCAATTGAGATTATGGACTTGGACTGATGCGTGAGACTTGGTGCTTGCATAGCTTTCACATTTGAGTTTCTTTTTGGATGTTGCTTCGATCTTGATCATTTCTCTTTGTTATCATCAAAACTATGTTGACGTGGAATGTACGTTGTATTCATATCATCACTTTGACTCATCACACGCTTCCTATGGGGGATGGATTTTCTTTGTAGCCATATTGCAGAGATATTTTGGGCCTTTTGAACCGTTAGCAATTGGGCCTTTATTTTGCATATAGTAAGTCCAAATCAGAAAGTAAACCATAATTAAACACTTAAAAGAAATAACCATTTATATAACGTTTTTTATTGGCTGTGCATATCCTCTAGGTTGTATTTCATCTATTTAAAGGAAAAATAATAATGTAGAATCTCCTACAATTATTGATTTTTATTTAAAAATCTATAACTACAATGTAAAAGTAAGAGTTTACTTACTGACATGCTAGGAGCTGTGGAAAAGAGTCCAGTTGCTTGAATTGGAGCTCAGTTTTCTTATTGACATGCTGGGAGTTGTGGAATAATAGGAATGCTTTCTATCATGGCAAATAAGATAATAATGAGAATTTTATTATGTGGAAAGTGCAACGTATGCTAGTAGAAATTGAGCAAGCTTTTGATGTCAGCCATGATAATAGAAAGGGTGGAACGTCGGTTCAACTACAGATTGCATGGCATCCACCGGATCCAGGATGGATTAAGTTAAATACAGATGGTGCAGCCAAATGAGCTCTAGGAGAAGCTGCTTGTGGAGGGTTATGTAGAGGTTTTGATGGTCAATGGTTGGGGGAGTTTTGCATATTATATTGGTTCAACATCAGCTTACATGGCTGAGTTGTGGGGTATTTTGGAAGGCTTGAGTTTTGCATGGAAGAAGGGATTCAGGAGACTTATAATTGAAAGTGACACCATTGCGGTGATCACTTTGCTTACCAAAGACGGTAATGCAGCCCAAGAGTCGCATATTGTTGCTCGCATTCGGGCATGGATGAACAAGGATTGAGAACTTAAGCTTCAACATACCTACTGCGAAGGAAACCAGTGAGCTGATTGGCTCGCCAATCATATGGTTCACTCTTACGAGAATTATACTTATAAGGAGTTCATCCAGATCCCTCTTGGGCTTAGTTGTTTATTTTTTCCTGATGTTTGTGCTGTTAGTAGCTGTAGAAGTATTACTATTGTTTAGTTATTTTTTGGGCTGTTAAGCCCTTTCTTTCACAAAAAAAAAAAGTAAGAGTTTACTTTAGATGTATTCTCAGTTTAAAAAAATTTAAAAATAATTTACATTGTCATCTAATGATATATAGTAATATCACTTGATGAATTTAAATTTTTTATAATATTAATTTCATAAAATAATTTGACAATATATGATTGGATGATGATATAATTTCTAAAAATGTGACAACATAGAAAATAAATTTGAAGTTAAAAAGTATTTAAAAATAATTACAGCTACAAGAGAAGGAGTATTTACTATTTTATTTTTTTTATATTGATGTTTAATTAAATCATAATGATAAATAGAAAAAAATGAAAACGAATGGACAAATATTTTCTAGTATTTATATATATATATATAATCCAACGACGGACTTAGAAAATTTTATTTATATCTGCACACTTAGAATAAAAGAATAAAGGGCTTACCAAAAAAAAATAGCAAAAAAAAATTAAATTTATTAAAATACAAAAGAATATAAACAGATAAAGAAAAGAAAACTTTAACTTAACATACAAAAAAAAGTAATCCAGAGTCAACTAAACTGTTACAATATAACATTTTGAGTTTTCAACAAAAATTACGGACCCAAATTTAATCCCTTAGAAAAAAAGTCGACTAGTGGTACCTCAGAATTAAAAAATAGTCCCAGATAATCAAAACCGTGGTTCCTCTGAAATTCAAAAAGATTCATATTAGTCCTTCGAAAGAACTAACATGGATCTATTTTAGAATTTAAAGTGATCACAAGATGATTTTTTTTAAGGGATTAAGCTGGCTCCCGTAATTTTTGTTGATGAGCCTCTATATATATATATATATATATATATATATATATATATGTTTTGGCTCATCAACAAAAATTACGGCCCAAAAACTTATGTGTGCACTTGCACACACTTGCACATATATCGGTCCGCCATTAATATGATCATTTGACACCTAATCTGATAGTCGTTAGATCAAAAAAGATCAATGGTGTCACATGCTTGCAAATCAGAGTCGTTTGTCTTTTTTTATTGAACGACTATCAGATGAGGTGTCAAATTTAAAACTTGACCGTGTCAAAAGATCCTACCTCATATATATATATATATATATATATATATATATATATATATATATATAGGGGTTTGCATCCATCATGTCACATGATAACCACAATGTTTCCTACACATACAACAACATTTTGTGCGGCACAAATTTTTTGAAGCAAAAAAATAATAAAAAATCTAAGGCACGGAAAACGAATCTCTAAAACATTACAAGCTCAGTTTCCTCCACATTCAACTTTTTGTGCGAGTTACACTCTTAATCTCGTCCATTTATTCCATTTATATCTAAAGGCTCAAATTTTATAGTAAGGTGAGCCATTGAATACAAGTGGATCAATGGTCAAGATTGAGTGTAGAACACTAATTTTTTATATATTTTTGAAGAAAAAGAATTATATATTTTTCAATAATAAAATAAGACAGTTTTTCTAAGAAAATGATTTCGTAGTAATGAGTATGGGAAAATTATTTATCCTTTTAAATTACACAACTTATATCTTTTTACTCTCACAAAAAGATGGGACCCACATCTTTATTTTTTTGTCAACTCTCTCTTTCCATTTATCTATTTCTTTTTCTCTTTTAGAATGACATAAGTTTATATTTTTTTAAATGACAAACATTTTAGCCAATCATTACCCAATCAGCATTTCTCAAAACGAAATCAAGCGAAGTTTCTGTTCCAATCTGCGACAATACCCCAATTAATTAAATAGTACTTTTAGCAATGTAATGTGATTTTTGAGTCAATCAATAATAGGCAGATTGAGTAATAATTATGGATAGGTAGGCCAACCCATGTCGGTGGATATAAATTTAAAGAAAAAGGGTAGTGCAGGCGTGCAACTACATTATAATAACCCTAATTTCATAATTTCAAATTAGAGGATTATTAAAAAGGTTTTAATGTCATAAATAGAATGAGGATGAAATTATAAGAAGTTTGATATTCATATTGATGGTATTTTACACATGTAAATTTTCATCTGTTACTTTTGACTGCTGACGCATCAGTCAGTAGAATATCTCTCCAATTAAACAAATTAGAGTTAGAAAACTATTTTGATGTTATGATTATCATAGATGAGGTTAGTATATGATTTGATGAAGTTTGATGCTCATATTGAGGTATTTTGAAAAAGTCACTTCTGCCAGATATTTCGTACTGCAATAAGAGAAGCTGGTAGAATCCCGGAATAGGAAAAAAATGAGAAAAGGGAAAGAAAGACCAATATATGCCTAACAAGTCATGATTAGACCAATAATGTTAAAATTAAGAAGATTAGGAAATCCGGGTACATTTAAGAATACCGGTGAAGTATACAGTGCAATTAAACAGCTGTAAGTAGATCTATGATCTATTAATCAATTTTTAAGTTACGAACATGATAATTAGACAAATTTAATATTAATTACTTAAAGTTTGAGTCTTGGTGGTTCCGGGTGGAAAATCGATAATAGTTCAGATAAAAACTACACTAGGTGTCACTAAATGACAGGAAGTCACTTAACGACTTGGTCAAAACCCTAAAATAACTTGGACCCCCTCCCATTCAGCCCACCCAACACACACACTCTATACCTTTTGGAGATTCAAATTCTCCCCTCCTTCTCTCTAGCTTTCCACCCCAAAAACTCACTCAAATCACCAAATACTCTGCGCCAAAGTTGTTCCCATCATCATCCTCTTCAAGAACATCCTATTTTTATTTTGAAAAGCCAAATTTTCATGGGTCTTCTTCTCCATACAACAGAGTTTTCAAGTCATGTTGTTGGTGCTTTGAGTTCTCCTTGAAGAACACCACTTTGATGCTTATCTGCCTATGTTCTGGTGTAAGTTTCTTGAGTTTTCTTCTTGAAAAATCTCACCTTGTGTTGTGTTCTTGAGTTCTAACCTTGGTTTTTCTTAAAGGTATGTTATTTGTGGAAAGAAAACATGCTTGCTTGAGAAAATATGGGAGCTCATTTGAAGATGTAAGCATGAAACTTTGGAAAAATGGTGACAAAAATCCCACCACCTCCACCTAAACCATTCAGCCATCATGTGTTCTTATGAGGGTTGATATGTTTAATTGATAAAAATTGGTTCTTGAGGTTGCTAAGTGTGGACAATCATGTGTAGGACCAAGGGAAAATGTAGAAATACAACCTTTAAGCTTAAAAACGCTAATCTTGATTAAGGAATGAGTTTACACTCCAATGACTTTATTATATCAAATTTGTCCTAAATAGTATGATTAGGGTTTTATGTTTAAAATTTAATTAGATGATGGATTAGTGGACTAATTAAGTGTAGAACTTAATTAACTAAGGAAATGGTAAAGTTAACAAGTTAAAAACCTAGTTTTTATAACTTAAACAATTCAGTCACTTAAGGACTGTAACAACCCGTTGTACACCGGTATTGTTAACATTAATTATGATATTAAGCACAGTTACAATCACAGTAATTGAGTTAATCAAATTACGGGTAATTTTTTTTTCTTTTAATACTTTCCTTTCTTCTAACATTAACCCTTTCCGTAATCAATTAAAAACAACACCGTAATTGAAAATTAAAGCTCGCGGAAGCATAAAACTTACTGATATTCAATATCTTTCTTATTACCCAATTAATTTAAAACTTATCTTTTACTCTCATCTCTTACCATGTTATAGCTCTTTTCATTAGCTATGCGTGGTTTCAAACCGTGCTCAATTCGGAGCTTTGTAGTTCGAGTTATGCCAATTTTACTAACTCCACTAAGCAATACCATTTAACCTAGGTTGTAAAATGACAGTTTTTCAATTTTTGCACTGTGGGAATCGATTCCCAACCTCAAGGAATCGATTCCCAGCAGTTACAGTAACACACAGAAGCTTAAATTTTGCTCCCCTGTTTTAAGGAGTAGATTCCCAACCTTAAGGAATCGATTCCCAGCCTTCACAGTGGCTGAAATTCACGTGCTCTGTTTCAGGGAATCGATTCCCAGCACTAGGGAATCGATTCCCTACTGTGAAATCTCAGTTTTGACAGCTTTTTGACTCCACAAGGGATATATAATTTCATTCCTAACTCTTTAATACTTAATATAACATATGTACCCTTACTAATGTAGGCTCTAGGCCCTCCCATCATGCATATTCATTATGTAATGCATCTATTACAATATTTCACAATTCCATTACCCCTAACAACTCAAATGGCCCATTCTACGTTACAAGTCTTCCAATGCCTCAAATACAATATAGGTGGCCATGGACAAGTCTCATGCTCACTCAAAATACAAATATAAACAAGAGGCGTAAAATATACATGAATTACAAAGACTTACCATATAGTTATGAACACCCAAAAGCATGACAATATAACATGTAATAAGTTCATAACCTAAGTCTAAAATATTAAACACTATGCTATGTGCATCCGATATAGTCCTTCAATATGTCATGTTCTCCAAATGCACCTCATGCTCAACTTCTCCACTAAGCGGGCCTCTTGCCCGAAGGTCCTCCATGCTCAACATGACCTGAAATGATATCCCCAAACGCGGGGTGAGATATACAAATATATCTCAGTAAACCAAGGGTACTAGAGGATAACTCCACCCCATGGCTCACTCAATGTGCAACAATTAACATTATGTCAAATGCATGACATACAATATCACAAACAACTGGGGACAAATCCAAGAACATCCACATCAGGATTACGTTCAAGGAACCCATCATATAACTCCCAGAATCTTCCTGGTGCCTTTCCCATGGTTGAGACGACCCCATGGAAAAACCCAACTGGAACTCCTAATGAGCCCTATCCAGCGAAAGTCCCACGTTTGGATCATCCTGGTACCGCTCCCAGAGTCGGCCCCACGGCAAAATTCGACCGGAATCCCCAGCGGAATATCCAGCTGAAGTCCAAACCAACACACATCTACTGGCCAAAGATCAAACAATTTACACACAATCAAGCAATAATGCATGAACATACATATTCACACAATGTTCAACAACACAATTTCCAACCACAACCTTCCACTAGGCGTGGTGGAGCACACAAGGGACTAAACCCAAGTTCTAAAGGTTTACCTCAACTCCGAAGCCAATGTTCCACAACGTAAGCTCCAAGCTTAATCCGCTTCCATAGCGTCCGTGAGAGGCAACCTGAATGATCAACAACCATGATCATCAATCCATTTGCAATAGCACCTAAATTTCATAATAATTATGCTCAACAATTATCCATTAGGTTCAAAGACCATCATACAACTTATTCAATCATCCCAACCACTAGAATCATCAATCTAGCTCACTCATCTACCAATGTATCAACCATTGATTTGAAATCATATTTCACTTCAATTCTTCATTCCCACAACACATGGTTCGAAAATTACAAGAACCATCCAACAAGGTTCTCAATCCAATTCAACACTTACACTCATCATATAATCCTATCATTTACATATACCAACACACCTTCCATCATTTCCAACCATTACAATGCATGTTTACATTTCGCATTTTCATCAATTTCCACCAATTTCACTAAGTTACAAAATCCAATATCACCATAAATTTTATTGCATAAATCTTCATTATACAATCATATTACCACATTATACAATAAATCACCACACCATTATCACACAACTTAACCTCACCATTTCATGACACATCAATCTTTTCTAAGTTATAAAATCATCTTTTTCACCTAAAATTTTCATGGCATTTCTAGCTCCAACACATCATTCTAAGACATTATCATCTAATACAATTTTTCCATTTGAGCTCTCTATCATCACACATCAATTTAAGACTTAGGGTTCATGATTTTGATCTACAAAATAAACCATAGAAATGATGCAAAACATACTCACAATCAAGGCTTGACACTCCTCCAAGGCTTATCCAAGCAATGAGAGACCCAACGAATCCATGAAGACCATTTTCCCCAAATTTTCGGATCTGAATTTGGCCAATATATCCACAAAGAGACGATTTCAAGGCTTGGGAGTATCACCAATGGCTTTGGAATGACTTTTCCAATGAATTTCAACACGAATTTCAAGGGTTTTGGTGGAGAAATGGATGAGTTGAGAGTGGAGGAAAACTTGGTGTTTTAATGGGGGAAGGAGCTGCAAAATCGTGAAGAAGAAGAAGAAGAAGAAGGAGAGAGAGAGCCGTGAGTGGAAGGAAAAAGAAATAGAAACTTAAGTGGTTTTGGTGGGGCGGATCCCACACGTGATTTAACTTTGATCAATCACCTAATTCCGATCACAAATTCATAATCTACATATTTTTCTGGTTCGTGACATATTTTGTTTCCTAAAAATACTCATAAAAATTTCACTCTTATCAGTACAATTATACCGCAGTATTTTTACACCGGGAAAATCACTATTCATCAAAATTTTCAAAACTTGCCTATTCACTCAATTTTCCGTCCTGAATCCATTTCCGGCATTATTTTTATCATTCGAGATCTACTACTCAATTTTTTTAGGCCTCGGTTACGCTTTGGAAAATTACTATTTTGCCCTTGTTACACAATTTGCCCACAATTTCAGGATTTTCGCTAATCCTATCATTTTAACTCACATTATCTCATATAAATTTGCATTTAACTTTACGAGGTGTTATAAGGACCAATTAGGGTTAGATGTTAAAAATTGGTTCAAGACCTAATTAGGATACTATTCTAAGGTTTAAGTGAGGTGGACCATGCATAATGGATTAATTAATTATAAAAACCCTAAAATGGACCTAATGAGGGTTTAGAAGCACTAATTATGTAATTAGTGAACCTAATGAACTAAGACATAATGTGACAATGTGGGAATGCATAAGTGACCAATAATATAAAAAAGTCATAAAATTAAAGAGACTTAGAGTTTCTAACCAAAGATAATTAAAATTTGCTAATTAAGCACACTTTGGTTAAATGACCAGTTTCTAGGCTAACTTTGGGAGAACATATCTCCTCCACAGAGGTCCAATAGGGACATGCCATACATCATTTTGAAGCTTGAGATGTTAGCTATGTTTTGTCAAAATCTGGTACCATTTGGAGAGGTATAGCGTTCTGTAGGTGTGATTGAGTGGAGACTGCCCAGGGAGGCCATGTGCAGGGGCTGTACGTGTTTGCAACTTCCACGAGTTGCATTTCCATCAGTTCTCACTCAAATTAGGATAATGATATATAAAATTAAATCTGAATGTGTTTAGTTTTCTGTACAAAAATTTTAGAATAATTGGTTTAGTAGATTTTCTAGAATCGCAGAAATTGTGAGGGATGTTTGGGACTCTGTTTGGAGTTGGCAGACAGTTTTACTTGTTCAGACGATGATAACCGGAGCTATAGAACTCCAAATGAGGAATGTGATACCTTATTAGAAAGGTAATTGAGTCTAGATTAACATACTAAAAGATGAGAATATTATAACAATTTGGTTGCGCACAGTGACTAGAAAACATAAGCTTGTACAGTTGTAGGAAAACAGTAAAAGTGAGATTTAGGCTAAGTGGTTTTATGGGAACACTTAGTAAATTATAATTAATTTTCAAGGTTATGAATGACAAATATTGATGACAGATGTCTTGATTAGTTATAAGTTAAGTGGAAAATGCCTTAATCTAAGAGAATTTATTAATGGACTAAGTGTCTAATGAGTTATTGTGGACTTAGTGAACAATTCCTTGTGCACTAAAAACATGTAATTAAGTAATAAATGGTCTAGACTTGTAATGGGCATATTATTGGCATATAAGTATGGAAAGTAGAATTATTAAATGATTAAGTTTGGATATGACTTGATTATTTAATATGCAATTAATGATGAAAATAGTTCCCACTCTAGGTGTGCCTAGAGAACCTTGCACTTGAGGATCATGGTGGAGCATACGTATTATATTAAAGTGTGGGCTTGTGCTAAGCTCCTAGTTTAGTTGCTCCTCTCTCTTGTGGCCCCACCATGATGGTGGACATTATGGTTGAATTGTAAGAAAGTATGTGATATGTGGTATATGTGCATTCATTCACATTCATATAGATACTATGTGATTATTAATATTATTATGATGAACTGATAATGTATATTATGAGGTTCCTGACCAGTGAATATGTATGTAGGCTACCTATGGCTTGACCCTGGGAGTTATTTCATACTACAATTGTGTTGACTGTCTATGGCTCGACCCTGGAAGTCAAACTAGGCATGTGGGATATGTCAGTTGGCTATTCTTGGGAGAGCCCTTGAATAGTTAATCAGAGGATGATGTATGATGCTATGTTTATGTTGTATGTTTGTTATATATGCTTTATATCTGACTTGTCATGCAGGAAGAAGACTTAGGGGATTAGAGGATCCTATAAGAACCTTGAGTTTACTGAGATGTTCTTATCTCACCCCTTTTTGGGGACATCATTTCAGGTACCCAGGTTAGCAGTGTGCAGTCTAAGGGCAAGGGCCCAGCTACGAATTAGTGGATTGTGGCTGCTGTTTATTTTTATGCTGTTATGTGGCATGTGTAGTGTTTTGACATGCCTTGTCAGCTGATTTTGAGACTATGTTGCTGTATGTAATAATGCTCATGATTAATTACTCCTTGAGCTTTTGGGTTATTGATGTATGTATTATGAGTTATGTTAAATGTATGTGATGAGTACACAAAGACATGATGTACGAATTTATTAATTTAGGCACAAAGCCATTATGTATGTATTGACTCATCGAGGGGATTGCAGGCCGTGTGGGACTTGCAAGCTGTCTCCGTATGTATCAGGTGTGATTGTGTGAGATTCTTATCTCCTAGAATCCGTTAAACAGCTGTTATATTGTCCGTTAAACAACTGTTATATTGTCCGTGAGACTCTGGCAGGAATGACACCTGTTGTCATATCCGGTTAGTCAATGGCCACTATACTGGCTAATGGGATTAATTAGTAGTTGTATGTTTTAGATTTACGTTTATGCAATATCTCAGGTGAACGATTTTGGAAATATTTTTAGAAAATGTTTTGGAAAAAGTCAACTCATATTTTTAAGAGATGATTTCATATTTAATAAAATAAAGTATTCCACTATGTACACTAAATATCATGTATATTAACAATTAGAGTTACATAAACCCTGAAAAAAGCATTTTTAGAAACATAATTAATACATGTTAGAATTAAAGCAGTGGGCCCAATGCCAATCAAATCAAATACAAATACAGATTGAATTTTAATTTAAAACACAAATATGATCCGGCATATGATTTTGATTTTTGAATAAGGAAGGTTATATTTATAATATATTTTCGTTTATAATATTTTATAATTATATTTTAATCGTTGATTTTTGTCAATCATTTATTGTGAATTAATAACTAATTAATGAATTTAATTTATGAAAATAATAACCGTTGATTGACAGAAATCAATAGTTAAAATATGATTGTAAGAGATTATAAACGAAAATAGGTTATAAGTATAACCTTACTCCTTGAACAAAAATATTTGTTTTTCAAAAAAATATCACAAGAAAACTATAATTTTTTTTTTTAAAAAAAATTAATACAGTTACACACTTAATAACTCAAATCATCTCACATACTTAATGCATGGTAAGAGACAAAAATAATACATAACTGTTTAATTATTGCCTTATGTAAATCTCACTTTAGTTATCAAAATCAAACAATTTGTCTAGAATTTTCATCCTTTCCATTCACTCATTAATTTAAAAGTGTCCTAATCTAAGAGAAAACGAGCAAATTTTATTACAAAATGACAATATCTTTTTGGGTTTTATAAGAGTTATGTTGTAGGAAAAGTGATTGTGTTATGTTATAGAAATTCGTTTTACGTGCCAAAGTTTTTTTTTACTGCGAGCTCCACAAAATGTTATATGTGTAAGAAAATTTTTGTAATCATTTATAATGATAGATGATAAACCCTATCTTTTTGATGAATAATGACATTTTTTTCCCCGAGCAAACGAATAACCTCCATTTCAACTAGATTTTGTATTTTTGTACCCAATCAGGGGCCTCCTCCCATATTACATTCTGAAAAGAAAAAGATTGTGTACGAGCATCTGCAACTTTATCGATCTCCATCTGTCTTTTCTGCGTATTGGAAACTCATTCCAAGGTATTTGTCTATATGGTTAATTATATTTTCGCGTATCATGATCTTAATGTAGATTTATTGACTAACTCCATTTTTTTAAATAAAATCTGAGTTAAGTAAATGTCATTAATAATTTTCTAAGTAGCTCAAATTTTCTCTCGTTTATCTGCATTTTAAAAGATTTAGATAACGAATACGATAAAATAAATAATGCACGTATAGACGCACACAAAAAATATCGAACTAATCATATAACTCGGGCTTTTTGACCCTTATGGCCCTTATTTAATAAATAATTACCAATTTGACCCTCATTTTAAACTAATACGAAAATTTAACCTCTCCCACAAACATAACACCAATCTGCCCCTGTTTGACCGTTGACCACACTTCCTACCCGGGTAGATAGGTGTGTACCCGGGTAGAGTTCTTCAAAACTGGGCACACTTTGCATTACTTACCCGGGTACATAAGTGTGTACCCGGGTAAGTGTCGACCAGATTGCATTTTATAAAGGCCAGCAGCCCCATTCGGTAAAACCCACAAAGGGTACCCGAGTAGAGCTGCTTTGAGAGGCATATTAGGTGCGATTTGAAGGTCGAATCTTGCACATATTGTTGTGGTTTTTGATCATCAGTGTGTGATCCTCTCTGTCTTCCACCGATTGCAATCGATTTAAGGTAATTTTTTTTTCGTTTCATTGATTTGATTCTATATATCCATCCCTCATGTGTAAATTTATCAATTCATTGTAATTTCGTTTATATTATTGCATTTAGACCGAATAATTTTATCAATTTGTATGTGTTACCCTTGTATGTGTTACACTAACCCTAACCCTAACCCTAACCCTAACCCTAACCCTAACCAATCTGGCTCACCATAAACCCTAACCCTAACCCTAACCCTAACCTTAACCAATCTGCCTCACCCTAAACCCTAACCCTAACCCTAACCCTAATCTGTATGTTTATATTTCTGATGTTGGCATTTTTTTTTCAGTTTAGTTGTGTGACGAAATGAGTGCCAGACGCATCTCAAAGCTGCCGTTGGTGGAAAACGAGCGAAGAAGCAAGCGGCGACAGGACGGGTCGTCATCCTCTCAGCCGCAGGCTGGTGCGAGTCAGGCTCCGGACTTGCCGTTCGGTTATTTGTTTGACGACGATGTAGCTGCCCACGAAAAGTATGTCAAATATTTCATGAGCAGGAAGATCTGCGAGCCGAAATCACTGGATTCGGCCTTCTTCAATTTGGAGAATTTTGAAATAGTGCCGCTACTTGAGGAGACACATTTAATTGTGCTTGCGGAGATGAGATGCCCCTACTCTGAGGTGATGGTGAGAGCCTTCTACCAGAACCTTGGCTATGCGAATGGCGAGCTGACTTCCCGTGTCTGCGGGATTGATATCGTCATGACTGCGCCCATTTGGACAGAGCTCCTGGGTTATGATTTTGATGCTGTCACAGGAGCAGCTCTATATGATGGAGACAGCATCAAAATAGGAAACCAATAACGGATGGAATCAACAATTCATTGCCAATAGGAAACCAGTGTTCAGCATATACTTTAGAAATGGTTGGGATTTTAAAAATGTCATCCACATAATCATAATGGTTTAACCTGGCTGCCTTGCAAACTGCTAAAACATGGCTGCAGGGATACCTCCTTGCTGTAAACCTACCACACTGACATTTACGATTGATTAAGTCAACTCTCATGGTGTCACCAACCTCGTGAGTAGATTGATTGTAGGCATCCTCAACCTCAAACAGTAATAGGGAACTATCATATATCCTCAACATTCATTGCCAATATCAAGTTTGAACACAGAACCCACATTCACCTGCGTCATATACGTCAACCAATTCGTACGATTTCTCCCAGTCACCAAACAACTTAACAATCGCCTTCATTTTTGCCTTCCAGGCCTTTCTGTATGTTATGTTGTATCCATATATTCCCTGTATCCTCTCTTGTATTAGAGCTGGTTTTGTGGATGGATCTTCCTTTAACATATCTAGAAAAAAAAATATAACTTTAACATATTTTCAATTATACTAAATCATTAAGTACACAGTAGAATACGTACTCATTATAGCCGCACAAATGACATCTGAATCCAACTGTCTATGATCCTGTGACAGGCCCTGATTTAGGCATGTGTGCCCTTGACCCCATTTACGGACCACCCAGTTAGCTCCCTTCTTCGGCTTAATTGCCCTCATATACCAGGGACAACCGTCAGCATGGTTTTTACACTTCATAACAAATCTTGATTCGTCGCTTTTTTCAACTATGGTTGTCCTGCGCCCCTTCATACAATGTATATTCACAGCATGTTGCATTTCAGGTTTGGATCCAAATTCTTGTTGCACAAATAATGGATCTCCTAACTTCCAACCTCCATGCAAGTCATCATCCCCATATAGGAGTTCCAACTCGTCATTAGGGTGGGCCCAATTAATGAATGAATAATGTTGGCTTTCATTCCAAAAAGGCTCCACCGCTGTCCCTGCATCTAAACATCAACTCTCATTTGTCTGAATGAATATCACCACAAATAATAAATTGTCAAAAGCAAATGTCACAATTTATAAACTTTCCACTACTGACTGGGTCAACATGAAGTGGTGACAAGGCTGGGTCAACATGCACTTGTGACAAGGCTGGGTCAACATGCAGTTGTGACAAGCCTGGGTCAACATGGAGTGGTGACAAGGCTGGGGTACCCAAACTTACAGCGCTCGTGTCTGCGTCAAAATTTCCGTCCACGTCAGTGTCTGACGTATCACCTGGAGGAATTTCACTTTCAGGTTCTCCCTCATCTTCGCTGTCCACATAGTCCTCATCTTCATCCTCTTCATCCTCATCCAAGGCTACCCGAGGAGGTGCGGAAGATCGTACAATTGTATCTTCTTGACCAGTACATTGTGCAGTAGTGGTTGCATGCACCGGCAAAGATGAAGACTGACCAGCATCAACTTCAACATAAATCTCAATATATTTTAAAATTTTCCATCCAACATACGCATCTGTGACGAACTCCACATCTTCATCATCATTGATATCATTACCAATGTAGTATATTGTATCCATATCCAGTACAGTCTCTAACCTGGCTATCATGCGGTGGATGGAATGGATGCCTTCTAACCCCATTTTTTGGAGGATTCTCTGCTTCAGTTAATTGCATGTAGTGCCCACTTTGATTTTCATCGTTTTTGTTTTTCCTTCGAATCGGACACCGTTCGGACCTTCAAAATGCCTTCCATTGTAGTAAATAACTATAGGAACCATGTTTGGACTTGAACTCATCCTTCCCACGAAAATTAGGTCTAGGTTTTGGGTTTTTGGATGTTGGTTCGGATTTTTGAGAACAAAATGTGTGTGTGGAGGTGCAATCTCAATGTTCTACAAAGATCAAGCTTTATGGATGGATGAGATGAATTATATGTGTGATTTTTCAGAATAGAGAGCTCAAGGGAGAGAGATTTGGGGAACAAAAACCTAAATCACGCAACAATGGCCAAAACCCATTGATATTGGGGTTTCTGGTCGACACTTACCCGGGTACACACTTATGTACCCGGGTAAGTAATGCAAAGTGTGCCCAATTTTGAAGAACTCTACCCGGGTACACACCTATCTACCCGGGTAGGTAAGAAATTTCAAAATATACCCGGGTAAGTGAGTGTGTACCCGGGTAGGAAGTGTGGTCAACGGTCAAACAAGGGCAGATTGGTGTTATGTTTGTGGGAGAGGTTAAATTTTCGTATTAGTTTAAAATGAGGGTCAAATTGGTAATTATTTATTAAATAAGGGCCATAAGGGTCAAAAAGCCTATAACTCGCGCAATAAGCTAGCATTGTATATTAATTTATAGATATTTTTTATAAACATATCTTACGAATATTTGATTGATTTGGTGAGATAAACATTAACGGATTTAGGAAGGAGCAATAAGAGTATTGGACCATAGGGTGGGTTCAATAATAATAATAATAATAATAATAATAATAATAATACAATAATGAGTTTGGCCTAACCACACATGGTTAAGCCTGATTCAAATAGGTGTTGTGATGAAATTATAAATCAATAGGATCTCTATTCTATTATACGGGATAAGATTTTCAATGTCGTAGTCATGTGTTCTATTTAGATCAATAAGGGACAAATACTCATAAGGTACTCAGAAGCTAAAGTTAGTATATGATTAACGAGCTTAAGCACATTGTGAAGTATAAATGTAGGGTTTTATGTTTATCATGTAGCATGATATAACATCACTTTCCTACACACACATAAAGAAGTGAGGTCCACATGTTTTTCTTTATCTTTCATCATTCCACATTCTCTCTTCATTTTTGTGTGTGTTGAAAATAACACTTAAATCATGTAACATAACATTAATAAAACCCATAAATGTATCATCCCTAATATGGTGGCATGATTGATATGTCATATATTTAGCTTGTTTAGGTGGTTTTCCTTGCCAATCTTTCATATAGGATGCCTCTTGGTGAACTATGTCACTAAGGCTTAGCTGGAAGCTTATCCTTATTGTTCAGTCATTGATTGATGAGAAGGTTTATTAGACTTTTGCTGCTAGAATATAGTTGTTTGCTTTGCAAATGTCTTTGTAGGATTACATGTACGCGTATCTAATATATTTCGTAATTGATTAAGTTTTTGTTTCGAACTTCAGCTCATGACGAGTTGTTGTTTTGTTGGACTCTTTATCACTTCTAATATAGGCCTAATCAAATAATAATAATAATTAACCACATAATATCCTCATCATTTTGTTAACATAACATATCTTGGATCAAGAATAAATTAAGCATCAGTTTAATTTCATTACAAATACAACGCCCATATCAATGCACAAAAGGAAAACATTCTCATCATCCTATAAATATAGTGACTTAGTATATGCAATATAACTGTTTGCTCTACGAAATATCTCTACAGGATTACATGCACGCGTATCTAATATGTTTCCTTATTGATTAAGTCTTTAGTTTGGACCTTTAGCTCGTTATGAGTTGTTATTTTGTTGGACCTTTTATAACTTCTAATATAGGTCCAAATCAAAAAATAATAATAATAAACCACATAATATCCTTGTCATTTTGTTAACGTAACATATATTGGATTGAGAATAAATCAGACGTCAATTTTATTTCGTTACAAATATATTGTCCTTATCAATGCACATAAGGACAACATTCTCATCATCCTATAAATATATTGACTTACTATATGCGATCTACAAAATAACTCTGCGGGATTACGTGCACGCGTATCTGTTCGGTCCCATTGAACCATATAATGGTGTGAGGATACTCTAATAGTATGCGCTCAGAGTATCTTAGAGATAGATATCCTAATTGACTTATAGCCAATACTCCAATCATTACACACTATCAACGGGCATGTAGCCAAGACGTTGGTGTATGCACAGTATTGACAGTAATAGTAAATAGGTCAAAAATTGTGTATCTGGGATCTTTAGCCTCTTATTTATAAGGATTATCTTTATAGGCTTGGGCCTTTGAGATCTCCCAATTGATATGAAATCTGCCTTGTTTAATGGGGGTATAGATCTTATCCCTTTGATCATCTCTAGATTATCTTGTTGTGATATCCATATCCAATCTTGCTAGTAATAAGGTTGTTAGAATAATAATTAAGGATCCAGGTCATAACATCATCTAATACATTTTCTTGTTGATTACGTCTTTAGTTTGAACCTTAGCTCATTATGAGTTATTATTTTGTTGGACCCTTTATAACCTCTAATGTTAAGGGGCCGTTTGTTACTCAATTTTTTTTTGTTTTCCTTGGAAAGTTGGACATGGAGAATTAGATATCCATGTTTGGTAGCAATAAAAGCTACATTCTTCCGGGTAACATTTTTGCCCATTTTTTATAGTTATGTGTAAACTTTGGTGAGGACTCGTTATAAAATTTTCCATCGATAACTTGATATCTTTTGTTGCCCGAGAAGTAAAAAAGTAGCAAAATAATTTGGATGAAATTAACCCTACTTTTTTGTGTATTATCTGTAAAGTTGGGGTTATTTTTGTAAAATAACCCCATATTCCTACTATTATTTCACAATCAACCAAACATCAACTTAGAAACTTATCCAAATATTTTCGGGATAAATTTTGGTCAACCAAACATATTTTTGTAACTTATCCGTGATGAAATATTTCCCACCACATTCCGACAAAATATTTTTTCGGTGATTTTTTTTTCTCCTGTACTAAATGCCCCTAATAATATACATTTTTTTATTTGCTTAATCACCCATGAGTTTGAGGGTTAGAGTTTTTAAGCACCCCCTCTTTATTCAATGGAGCACATGAAGGATATAACCTTTGGCAATCATCGACCGCCATTGATGACCAAAAGTAATATTTCAGCCAATTCAAGTAATAACGAGGACTCTTGGTGTGCTTAATTTTATTTTATCTTTCCCCGTTCTATGATTTACTCAATGAAATACATTTTTTTTTTCATGAAGTCAATTGTTTAAATTTACATTTAGTATTTATAATTACAAACATCTTGATAAATATATATTTATCAATTTAATAAACTAATTATAAGGAGATGGGTAAAATAAGACGATTTTTTAACTTAATCAGTAATTTTGTGTTTAAATCTTTATATATATAAATATATTGAAAACTGCACATCAAAAAAATAAAAAATAAAAACATGATACACGGTTGTTAAAAACGTAGTTCTTATGGTTTTGTTCATTTCAACCGGATCGGATAAAAATTAAATCGGACTAATCTAATAAATAATGAATCGATAAAGAAATAAAAAGGAATTATGAAGAACGGGAACGGATCCACTTACCACAAAAAAGTTTACAACTCTTACAACCAATTTAATTACCGATGATTTCCATCAAACAGTTATAATTTTTGTATCTATTAAACTAATTATAAATTTGCATATATAGAATCAAAAGTTCATGATAAAATTTCGTTTGAAATTTTTTGCAATTGATCTTGGAAACCTTTGAGTTTATTTCTTCGTGATCAGAGTTTTATAACTATATATTATATGCATGTTTTTATTGAGTATTCCAAAAAAATTTCGAATCTGAATTATGGATTTTATTAAATGAAAATTTAGAAAAAATTTCAAATTATTTTCTATCGATACATTGAAATCTTAAATTGTTTTGGGGCTTTTAAAAAATAAGTTTTTAGTTATCTATTACACAAAAATTATTTGAAATCATTTCTTATAGCAAAGTAATTTCATTCATAAATGTATTATTATGAAAAATAGGATTCATATTATTAAAGTTTCAACTTGTACAAAAAGAAAAGTTTCAATATTTTTTTAAATTGATATTGTTTCATTGATTTAAAACGAAATTTGGTTTGAGAGTTTTAGTTCCCATGTTATTTTCCCATTGTTTTATGTTATTTTTAATACAAAATACATCTTTTTCTGCCAAAAAAAAATCAAAACACATAGCTTAAAAGTTCACTTTTTAAACTTTTGAAAACTCTAAAAATTATGTTGTATTTGAGATGGCTTAAATGAGAATCTTGTTGATTTATTATTTTTAGGTTATTTTGATATAAAAATCGCTCAAAAATTTGCTATTTTTGAGCTTTGACAAAGCTCCAATGACGAAACCCGATTTTGAGTGAGTCAATCCTCCAATAAAAGAAGAAGACACTGCATAGAGAAATCTTAAGAAATTCCAGGGACTAGAGTGAGATTGTGAGAGAGACATTCTATTTATATTTTCACTAAAAAGTCTCATTAAATCCACATCAATAGAAGATTCATTAATATCGTCAGATTTTTGAATGCCACAATATTATTCTTCATTTGTTTAAAATCATGATTGAATACCAACAAATTTGTACGTACTCTAAAATAATCTTTTAAAATCATAATCTAATATCACGTGACTTTTTATCAATCCTAATTTAATATCAATGAATTTTTCTATCTAAAAATAATATATTAAAACCCACATCCAATACATTTCCTAAAGGGATAGATTATACTTATTACCTATTTTTCTTACTACCAAATCTTAACCGTTGATTTCCATAAATCTAACGGTTATAATTTATGGGGTCATATTTATTAATTATTATTAATTTGTAATAAATTATAACCGTTACATTGACGGAAATCAACGGTTAAGATTTGGTAGTAAGAGTTAGTAAGGAAAATACGTGGTAAGTATAACCTTTCCCTTTCTTAAATCATTATAATTGATCCACTGATAACTGATAAGGGATTTTGATAGGTTATATTAGATTTTATATATGGGTTCGCTTTTTCTACAGTCAATGTAAATAACTTATCTACAGTGAGCTCAAAACGATATTGTTTTGAGACGGAAATCAACGTATGTTTGTAATTATAATTTATTTCAGGGTTATAATAGTCTTTTTCATTATATTTTTTTAATTTTTCAACCCAAAACAACGTCGTTTTGAGAGCGAATGTAGATAACTTATCTACATTCACTTTAGAAACATTAAAGCCTTCATATATATATATATATATATATATATGAGTTTTATAAGAGTTATGTTGTAGGAAGAGTGATTGTGTTATGTTATAGAGATTCGTTTTGCGTGCCGGAATTTTTTTATTTTTTTGCTGCGGGTCCCACAAGATGTTGTGTGTGTAGAAAATTTCATAAGGTCATATTAAATGAGAGATGATAAACCTATATATATATATATATATGTATATATATATATATATGGGTGTTCATAAACCGATTCAAACCGCAAAAACCGAACCGAAAACAGAAATAACCGAAAAAACGAAAACCGAAAAAAATTACTAGATTGGATCGGTTTTCGATTTTGATGTTGAAAATCGATCCAATCCAAACCGAACCAATTTTTTTTTTTTTACCAAATTATACCTCTCCCAAATAATAGCCGGCCCAAAGTTTTAAACCCATCCGTGCATTAGCCCATTAGTTTTTTTTTTGGTATATAGCCCATTAGTTTTAAACCCACCCCAAGTTCTAAACCTAATCCATCCAAACTCACTAGTGGCATATGAGTCTTGCCATCCTCTCAGTCTCTCACTTTTCTCAGTCACTCATGCTCCGGCACCAGTAGCATATCTCTTTCTTGTCAAAAATCAACGTTTGTCTCTTTCGTTAAACATATAACAAAGGTACTGTAACACTTGGCATGATAAAGGTATAGCAAAACAGATTTTTAAATTTCTTCCCGTTATTCGTGTGATGAAGCAATAGTATTTTCCTTCATTTTTTGTTGGTTTCAAACAATCGCCTTTTATTCTGTGTGGCTGTGACATAACATTTTTTGAGACTGAAAAATAATTATTGGGTAATATTTCTTTGACTTATGTTGTTCTCATGCTTGTGTCTTGAATATTGTTGAAGACTGGAAAAGAGCAGGGGTTTATATTGTTGATTGAGTTAAACATGGCTAGTGAAATATACTTCCAACGTCCTTGATGATTTAGTACTCCCACATCACATGTTTGATGAAAATCTCATCAGTGAATCATTCTATTCCACGATGGATGTACCCTTATCAATTGTTTGGATTTGATTTGGTACCTAGATGCTTTGGATGAGTTTCTTGCCATGTGATTTAAAAAATAAACTTTTTTTTTCTTTTTTTTACATCAAATGATGTGCCTTGGTTTGATTTGATAATGGATAAATATGTTGGTTGAGTAATGTTTGATAATATTATGCTGCTTGCACCTAAGTTTCTGCCTTAACCTATTCAACCCCATGTTTTCTGGCCAGCTCCTGATCCCCAAGTAGAATCTGATCATGTTCTGCGAATTAAATCACTGCCCTTTAATTTCAACTTGTGCAGTTCCATGTATGACACAATATCTGAAATTCTGAATCACAAGCCATATATTCTAGTTTTCATTGCTATCTTCTTTGATAGAATTACTGGAGCCTAGAATAGTCTCCATATGTCGCTCCCTCTCATTCAAATACTTAATTGAGTTGTACTCTTCTGCATCATGGAGTTCTACAGAGTATGTCCTTTGAAGTTTTGACTTCTGTTGTTCTTTTATGATTTCCAAGCTTTCTTCTTCACCTCTTAGTATTCGTAACACCTGTATTTAATCAAGAAAAAAAATACTCTATATCAGTTGACTATCATCATTAGCATGTGCGTCTCAGATTATGTCCTTTCTATTTTAACATTTTTGTGATATGTTTTCACTTCCTTATCAATTATAAGGCAGGTATTGAGACAACATTTACATCATTATAATGATGTCAGATGATTAATTTTGGGACGAACTCTGGTCTCTTTGAACCTTTAACTGATGTACAAGACATGTGAACCAATTCTGATCAACGTTTGAAATGTTTTGAAACATCATCATTTTTTTTTTTTTGAAAATAATTCTTTTAAATTTTGTTTTTTTGGCTTTTCAAAAAATTGAAAACCGATCCAATTCAAACCGAAAAAAAAATGGGATCGGATTTTAAAAAAATTCAAACCGATGGATGATGTAATAACCAAACCGAAGGAATTAGATCGGGTGATTTTTTGCTTCATAACCGATTCAATCCAGACCGCGAATACCCCTATATATATATTGTAGGACTTGTGCGCAATTGAACAATAATTGGTCTTGTGGTTTTGGGTATTGAGAATTAACGGTGATTTGAATTATTTTGGTTATGGTTCAATTGTGTCTTAATTGAGTTATAGATCCGTTTCAATGGAAGGGTAATTGATTATTTTTGCCGTACAGAATGGATTGCTGTTGCTTTTCATTAACGGACGAGAGGAAAAATAGGGAGAGAGACTATGAGAAGTCTTCTTACAAAAAAAATCATGACTAGCAAAAAATAAATAAAAAAATTAAGGTTAGAAAAAAAAAAAAAACCAAATTAACCTGTACCTGTAATAACAAATTAGTCACGGACGCACGACATTAAGACACCTTATGAACGAAGGTGATTTCAGAAAAAATATGTTTTAGAAAATCCGTGTCTTATTAAAAAAGTGAATTTTGAATAAATCTATTGAAAAAAAGAGAGAAAAAAATACAACGGATCCATAGTTTGTCGAATATGAACCACAACATTAACCAAGACCCTTTAAAGCAGTAAAGGAGGGACCCAGATGTGATAGCTCGTTACATCACACATGGCACAGTCAACACTTAAAAGCGTTTGATACAGCTAAACGTTTCGCGGATATTTGGCTGGTTTCTAATTTCTCGGGAAGAATATCAAGCAAAGCCTAAAATTAAACAAGTACGCGTAAAATTAAATAAGTACACAGCTTATCAAAAATAAAAAAAGGTAAAATATGTGTCATTTCAAAAGATTTAAAGTTATGTCATTTAAATAGAGAGAGTAAGAGATAGATTAAAGAAGAGAGAATTGATAAAAAAAATAAAAGTGTGGGTACCATCTCTTTGTAAGAGTGAAATGATATAAATTATGTCATTTAAAAGGATAAATATTCTTCTCACTAAAAAATAAAAAAATAAGTACACCGTACAGATACACGATTTCATTATACTCGAATCACTCATCATCACTAACAACGCACACTGTATCGTATCCTATAGAGAGAGAAAATACAGATATATTGAGAGAGAGTACTTTCAATTTTTAAGGAAAGACATAATCTACGTCGCGTGAGCAGATCCTACTCGCCAGCCAGATCCCATGTCCCTGTTCGAATTGGACTTTTTTTTTCTATGTTAAACTGCTTACACCCGAAACCCAAACCTTGGACCTTGTCCGAGACAGCGAGTGAGGGGTTTTTTTTTTAATTTTTTTATTTCATCACAACAACAACACGTGAACAAAACAAAAACCCTACCCACTCTTCCCCACAACATAAAAAGACTCTTGCCGACGAAAGTTAAAAAATTAAAACACATTTTCGTTTTCGTTTTCATTTGCAGTAGAAATATAATACTAACAAACAAAATAGAATAAAAGTTTTCACCAAACTCCGGTGGGGGCAGAGCCCGGCGCCACCACCTTCCACTGGGCCCCATCATCTCACCTCAAACGCTCCGTTCCTTTCACCATTCGAATCTCTCTGTACGTTTTATTTTTATTTATTTATTTTTCTCTCTTTCCCTTTTTTAATAATAATCTCTCTCTCTCTCTCTCTCTCATTGACTCTCGATCTCTCTGTACCACCTTCTCTCGTACGCCTTCTCTTTTCCACACAAACGCACATACACTATCTTCTCTTGACCTTTATCTCTCTAAACTTTGCTTGTGAAGGAATAATAATACAAGCACACCAAAGTCCAGAGTTTTTATTTTATTTTATTTGTTTATTTATTTTTCCTGGATCATTGTCGTTTTGGATCTGTAAGTGAGTGCAAAAGTGGATCTTGTTTGTGAGAGAAGCCTCGGAACAAGATTGGTTTTTTATTTTTATTTTTGGTGTTTTTGAGTTGGGGTTTTGCTTGATTTTGAAGACACTCTTCAAGAACTGAGAGTGATGCACACGGGAGGTAGACTCGTTGCTGGTTCTCACAACAGGAATGAGTTTGTGCTCATCAATGCCGACGAAAATGGAAGGGTAAGTCACCATTTGAATAATATCTCTCCTCTGTTTTTATGTTTGCTTTCTCCTTTGCATCTCATTACTTTTTCTTCTTCTGGGTTTGTTGCCAATACAAAAAAAATTGGGTTTTGAACGTTTCTGCAGTTAATCTGCGTGTGTTTTCTTCTGATCTCAGGTCATTCACGTGGATTTCACATCCCTTTATTTTAGCTTTTGTGTTTTGTTCACGGTCTGTGGTCTGTGACGCAAATGCTTGTGCCTTTGGCTTTTCTTCAATGGGAAAAAACCCTGATACAAAAATTTTGTGTTTTGATTGAGTTTCGGTGCTTACCCTGCTCATTTGTCTTTATTCATTCATTGTAGTAGGTGGGGGTTAAATGTTGCACCGTTTTGATAGCTGGCACGCGTATGCTTTACTCCTGTCAATTTTTTTGCATTCAAAATATGATATTCCCCCTTAAAACTTGGCCATAAACAAAATTGCTTGCGAGCTTTTTGGTTCTTAAAGTTAGAGTGCAAAATAATGGTTTCTCTTGGAATTAAAAGTCAGTTTAAGTTGATTGTGGTCTAGTTTGACCCTTCTGTATTGTCAAGTGCTCTACAATGCATGAAGATTTGTGGGAGTTCTGTATTTTCCGCATGAAATTTCAAGACTGGTTGACTGGAGAGGGTGAATCAATTTGCGTGATTTTGTCATATATATATATCTATGGTGATGTATGATTTACTTACAAAAGATCAATAAGGACTATGAACATGAATTTGTCTTATTCTGTCTTCCTCTCCGGCTCCTCTGTACAACGAAGGCAATGCTTGAATTTTTTTATCTTTTCATTGGACAATTTTATTAATACCTAATCTTATTGACAAGTTTTATCATTTAGGAGGAATTCGGCAGCGGCATCTAAGATGCCTGGGCATATAGGATTTAGTACTTAGTTTGGCATCTTAGATGCCTAAACATGTATGATGTATTTGTTTGGTTTCACTTGATTTGGTTTCACTTGACAAGTTTGGTGTAACTATGAATTCTTAAATACACAATTTCTTTATATCAGTAATTAACATGTATTAATGATAAATTTTCTTGATAGTATATATGAAAATTAATTTTAATAATTTTAAAGTTCACCTGGGGGGGGATAAAATTAGTAAGCAAATACATTTATACAAAAGACAGGAATTGATAAGGGGATAATGTTTGTAGATTCATGAATCATGGTTAAGCCACATGATCAGGCGGATGTAACGGATGAAATATAATATAACGGTTTGTAATAGTGTTTTCTTTTGTAACGTCCATCCTGTTGTTAAGAAATGAAATCAGAAAATTATTGGAAATTCTCTTTGACTCTCTCTCTCTCTCTCAATTCCCTTTCTCCTCCTCTTATCCTTTCTGCAATCTTCTTCTTCTGTAGCATCTGTTACAGCGGATTACATTGCAATGGTTTTGCAAGAGCATCACATGCCCCCTCACTATTAGCATATTAGTTGAACAGTAGACATTGAGACGCCTAAGGACTACGGTAATGTCATAACCACAAACCGAACGTGGGCATTGTCCTGATATGAAGTGGCAGGGTCATGCATGCGCGTCAAATGCTTCTTTTAGTTTTCTGAAAAAATTGTGCCATTAAAAACTTTACATTGCAATTAAACTTACATTTTTTGGTTTGTTCTTGTCAGATTAAGTCTGTCCAAGAGTTGAGTGGACAGATATGTCAGATTTGTGGGGATGAGATAGAGATTATAAAGGCTGGGGAGCCCTTTGTTGCTTGCAATGAGTGTGCTTTCCCTGTTTGTCGGCCGTGCTATGAGTATGAGAGACGAGAGGGGAATCAGGCATGTCCACAGTGTAAGACCAGATACAAACGTATTGAAGGTAAAATTATTTCTATATTATTCTCTCTGACATTTGTAACTTTACCTCTACTGTTGGAATACACTAACCAATAAATGAAATTTCAGGTAGTCCCAGGGTTGAAGGTGATGAAGATGAGGATGATATTGATGACTTAGACAATGAGTTTGGTTATGGACATCCTGATGCTTTTGGCCTTCAGCCAACTTCAGATTCAATGCTTTCTGGACGTGGTTATAATTCTAATATACCTGGTACAAATTTGGATCATGACACGTCTCCTCTCAATTCTGAAATCCCACTCCTGACTTATGGGGAGGAGGTATATTTTCAAATTGTCCTTTTGAAGTGTTTGTGATTTTCTTTTAGTTCGATGTGCATTACTGCATACTAACGACAATAATTCTTAAGTGATACTGTTTTTATTTTTTTTTAGGATCCTGAGATATCGTCTGAGCGACATGCTCTAATCGTTCCCCCGTACATGAATAATGTAAACAGAGCTCATCCCACACCATATACTGATCCTTCTATTACATGTAAGCCTTGGAAAACTGTTTTATTCTGCATTTCTACATTTCATATTATATGTTTATATTGTCACCCTGGTGCTTCTGTTGTCATAGTGCAACCCAGGCCTATGGTTCCAGAGAAAGATATTGCAGTGTATGGGTATGGAAGTGTGGCTTGGAAAGACAGGATGGAGGACTGGAAGAGAAAGCAGAATGACAAACTTGAGGTGGTGAAGCATGAAGGGAATAACAATGGTGGAAATTTTGGTGATGAGTTGGAGGACCCTGATTTACCCTTGTAAGTCTCATACTCTTGATCCATTTTATTTTCGTAAGTTATACTTGTGCTCCATGATTGGAGTGGAAACTGAAGAGTGCTACACTGCTTCTGTATAATATCGAGGCAAACCATTTTTAAAAAGTTGTTGGAGCATACATGCCTATGTTTTTGCTGAGCAATCTATCATTGTTTTGTTAGTTGTAAGGTGTTGCAGTGTGGTTGTGTAGAAGTTTAGGTAGAATGGATTTTTGTTTTTCTAATTTTTGCTGTATATTTTTATTTTGTTTAGTTTTAAACATTTTTTTCCTCAATATACCCTTTCAGGATGGATGAAGGCAGGCAGCCACTTTCACGGAAGCTGCCTATCCCATCAAGCAAGATAAATCCATACAGAATGATTATAATACTCCGCCTTGTAGTTCTTGGGCTTTTCTTTCATTATAGAATTCTCAACCCAGTTAATGATGCATATTGGTTGTGGTTGATATCGGTCATCTGTGAAATATGGTTTGCTGTATCATGGATAATGGATCAGTTTCCAAAATGGTACCCAATAGTGCGAGAAACATACCTTGATCGTCTGTCACTGAGGTAATTGAGGCCACAACATCTGATGCTTTTTGTTTCATGATTTTTTTAGTCCTTACTCAATACTATGTTTAATATTAATATATTGTATTATATTTTTCATACCCACATTCCTAGAGTGTTGTCTCAATATTTACTTCTTACATGGCTGCAGGTATGAAAAAGAAGGGAAGCCATCTGAATTGTCCAGTGTAGACGTCTTTGTCAGTACTGTTGATCCCATGAAAGAACCTCCGCTGATTACAGCAAACACTGTTCTATCTATCCTTGCTGTTGATTATCCAGTTGATAAAGTTGCATGCTATGTCTCAGATGATGGTGCTGCCATGCTTACTTTTGAGGCACTTTCTGAGACATCTGAATTTGCTAGGAGATGGGTGCCATTTTCTAAAAAGTATAATATTGAGCCTCGTGCTCCCGAATGGTATTTCAGTCAGAAGATTGATTATCTGAAAAATAAAGTACATCCAGCATTTGTCAGGGAAAGGAGAGCAATGAAGGTTTTAAAATTTTGTCTGTTTGCACTTTTTTCTTTATATAGACCTAATTAAGTTTTAAGTCCCAATATTTTTACTGTCATAATTTTGGCCCGTACTTTTCAATTTGTTCATTTTGTTCATTTTAGTGTCTCTATTTAGGAATTACATCCAATGTTATCCATGTTGTAAACCTTCATCCAAATCATTTTGTAAAATGGTGACATGTCACATTGAAACTATTTCATCAATAACCATTTTGAGTCTTTTGACATATTACCATTTAACAAATGATTTGAATAGGAAATCACACTAAGGACATCATTGAATGCAATTTGTAAATTCAAGTAGACTATATATAACTTCTTGCACTCAAGGTTGCAAACAGTAGTAAAATATTTGAAACTACTAATGCACTTTATTCCTTTGGCTGTTACAGAGAGATTATGAGGAATTTAAGGTGAGGATAAACAGTTTGGTGGCAACTGCACAAAAGGTTCCTGAGGATGGATGGACAATGCAGGATGGGACTCCATGGCCTGGAAATGATGTGAGGGATCATCCTGGCATGATTCAGGTAAGATTTTATCTGTTAAACAGATACCAAAAATGGTTTATTTTATTTTAGTTTTGGGTGCTAGGCATCTAGTGAGTTGTTGAGGATATGGATCCTCTAGAGAGCAGGGTTGATAAACATTGATGAAAAAATTGGTACTGTATAATTTCATAAATACAAGATATTGGATAACAAAGCACAATAATGCGGAAAGGTTGCACGTTTAGAGGTTCTATATCCATGTTTTACATTTTTCTTTCTATGGTTTTTATTTTAATCATAATGAGTATATTTCTAAGAAGGTTCTATGAGACATATAAAACCATTAATGTAGCCTCACCCAACAGCTTAAGCTTTTGGGTTGAATTGGTTCTTTACAATTGTTAATACTTGTTTACTTGGTTGACGTGGAAAATTATTTACAGTTTATAATAGAATTATTCAAGCATTCATGCTTGCAAGTCGACTTGCTAAATTCACCTTAATGCTATGTGTTATGGACCTCTACGCAGATTACTAAAATAAGGATAATAATAGAGATCCTTGGCCTGAATAATCAGGTTTTTATATATTTTTCCAGAGACAATCACCACTGATACAGTAATTCAGAGACAAATTACAAGAAGGAAGGAAATACAATGAACTGAAAAATACAATTAACAGTAAAAGGAAATGCAATAAAAATAATGTGAGACAATTCTAGAGGTCTCACTCTCCCAATATCCAAAAGGATCCCAATACTTCCCAAAGATTCCTGATCCCCTGGATAATGCTGAACCCCTCATCTAAATAGAACCAACTCATCCAATGTGACCCAATGCCATCCAATGTGATGTGACTTGCTCCTAACAACTTTTGTTGACTCAGCATTATGCAATATTCATCTGCTTCTCTTTCTTCTATGTACACTTCTAAACCGTTTGCTGACTAGGATAGAATCGTATCACTATGACTGGTGGATTTGGATTCTAGTAGTCACATTGCAGTGACTTTTGAAGTTGGAAGTTATTACTTACCTTTATTTTGTTTTACAGGTCTTACTTGGTCAGGATGGTCTTCAGGATAGAGTTCGTGATATTGAAGGAAATGAGTTACCTCGCTTAGTTTATGTTTCTCGTGAAAAGCGACCAGGCTTTGATCACCACAAAAAGGCTGGGGCAATGAATTCTCTGGTAAGTCTCAAGTTACTTTTATTTTGGTTCAGATTCAAGTCAACTGATTATTCAGTGTTCTCTAATTACGTGTTTTGTGCAATAATGATGAAATAATGTTTTGAAGGTACGGGTGTCTGCAATTATCTCAAATGCGCCTTATCTTCTGAATGTTGATTGTGATCACTACATTAACAATAGCAAGGCACTTAGAGAAGCCATGTGCTTTATGATGGACCCTCAAGATGGGAAAAAAATTTGCTATGTGCAATTTCCTCAAAGATTTGATGGGATTGATCGCCATGATAGATACTCAAACCGGAATGTTGTATTCTTTGATGTAAGTTCTTTGTTTCGCGTTGCTTTGTTTGTATGGATTTTTTCTTTTTGCGTTTTATTATAACTAGTGCTAAGTGCTAACTCCCAAATTGAAAACAGATCAACATGAAAGGACTAGATGGAATACAAGGACCAATTTATGTCGGAACTGGATGTGTTTTTAGAAGGCAAGCACTCTATGGATATGATGCACCTGCCAAGAAGAAGCCCCCAAGCAAAACCTGTAATTGTTTGCCGAAATGGTGCTGCTGCCTATGTTGTGGCTCTCGAAAGAAGAAAAATGCCAACTCCAAGAAGGAGAAAAAGGTGAAGCATAGGGAAGCATCAAAGCAGATACACGCACTTGAAAATATTGAGGGCATTGAAGGTGAAAGTCTTGGATCATGCAGCTGTCCTTACAAATTTAAACACTTTAACGTAAGAAAATTCCTGGATAGTAACACTTAATATATTCTGTTGCAGGATCCAATACGGAGAAGTCATCCAATTTGACTCAAATAAAGTTGGAGAAGAGGTTTGGGCAGTCTCCTGTGTTTGTGGCCTCCTCTCTTTTGGAAAACGGGGGAGTTCCACCGGATGTGAGTCCTGCATCACTTTTGAAAGAAGCCATACAAGTCATCAGCTGCGGTTATGAAGGCAAAACTGAATGGGGAAAAGAAGTAAGTACTGAAGAAAGAGACTCTGATTTTAATTTTTGAAAAACAATATAGTACTTATAAAGAACCAATTCAACCTTTATACTAAAAAAAAAGAACCAATTCAACCCAAAACCTTAAATGGTTTATATTTTTCTCTAATACATCCCCTCACGTAACAGCCCTTTGGGCTTGAAATGTGGATATTACATAGGCCTTATTATTTTTATTTTTTTTGGTTTTACCTTATGCTTATTTAATTCCACAAGTGGGAGGCGGTGAAGATTGAACTTGCGACTTTATGGTCACTTAAGCTCTAATACCATGTAAAAGAACCAATTTAACCCAAAGCCTTAAGGTTTGGGTTGATGTGGTTTTTTTACATAGAGAGAGAGAGAGAGAGCCCCTTGTATGAATGATATAATTCAGAATATACACAATCGATTCAATGGCTTCTCCTCTCTATTTCTCGCTCTCTCTCTCTCTCTCAAATTCTAATAGTACTCACATTGTATCAGTGATATAATTCAGAATATACACAATCGATTCAATGGCTTCTCCTCTCTATTTCTCGCTCGCTCTCTCTCTCAAATTCTAATAGTACTCACATTTCTTCGTTGTTATGCTCTTATTTTGGCTTATTACCAGGTTGGGTGGATATATGGTTCTGTGACAGAGGATATCTTGACTGGATTTAAAATGCATTGCCATGGTTGGCGGTCTGTGTATTGCATCCCTAAGCGGCCTGCATTTAAGGGGTCAGCACCTATCAATCTTTCAGATCGTCTGCACCAGGTTCTTCGGTGGGCCCTTGGATCGGTTGAGATTTTTTTTAGCAGACATTGTCCAATCTGGTATGGCTATGGTGGAGGGTTGAAGTTTTTGGAACGGTTTTCGTACATAAATTCGGTTGTATATCCTTTGACTTCCGTCCCATTGCTCGTCTACTGTACTTTACCAGCTATATGTCTTCTCACTGGAAAATTTATTGTGCCCGAGGTATGCTTGTGTGGATCATCTATTAAGTTTGTGTCTACGAAAATAAATCTCTTTGAATTCCCCCTTGGCTAAGGAATTAAGAAACAAGTGATTGTTGTGCTTGATTTTGTTTAGATTTGTTTCTGACATCAAACATATTTGTGAATTTGAGTTTTTTTTACTATCTGAAGGGTTGTAGTTTTTGGTTAGCTTTTTTCCCTTCCCTGGTCTCCAGGACGAATAATATTTATTGTACTTAGAAACTATTGAAAATGGTTTTGGAACAATTATATACTGCAAAGTTAGCCCCATTGCAGTGTCTTTGGCTACTTTTAAATACTTCTATTTCTTTTCTTTTTTTTTTCCTAAGGATTTTTAAGGCACATGAATAGCACTTATTATTCAACCTGATTTCTCAAGCAAGAAAGTATTATATGTTTTTTTTGGATTTTGAAGTTATTAAATGCTTGTACTTTTCACTTGGTAGTTTCTATTTTTTATTTCTTAACAGGTACATGTTAACCGAACCCATTTTTAAAATGACATTGCATGATACTGTGGCATTCTGGATTTTTACTGAAATAATAAACCAAAAGTGTAGGAATGGTTTTTAACATGTATTTTCCTTTCTTAATATGCAGATTAGCAACTATGCAAGTCTTGTGTTCATGGCCCTCTTCATATCCATTGCAGCAACTGGTATCCTTGAGATGCAGTGGGGTGGTGTTGCTATCGATGATTGGTGGAGGAATGAACAGTTTTGGGTGATTGGAGGTGTTTCTTCACACCTTTTTGCCCTTTTTCAGGGTTTACTCAAGGTTCTGGCTGGTGTTGACACAAATTTCACCGTTACCTCGAAAGCAGCTGATGATGGAGAATTCTCAGAGCTCTATATCTTCAAGTGGACATCACTGTTGATTCCTCCAACTACACTATTAATCATGAATATTGTTGGAGTTGTGGTTGGGGTCTCAGATGCCATCAACAATGGGTATGACTCATGGGGTCCTCTCTTTGGTAGATTGTTCTTTGCCTTGTGGGTTATCCTTCATCTTTACCCATTCCTCAAGGGGTTACTTGGTAAACAAGATAGGATGCCCACCATCGTTTTGGTTTGGTCAATCCTTTTGGCTTCAATCTTGACTCTCATGTGGGTTCGAATCAATCCATTTGTGTCAAGAGATGGTCCTGTGTTGGAAATTTGTGGATTGAATTGTGATGACTCATGAGGTGGTGGAGTTTTCTCAGCTACACTTGGTTGCATCGTGTAAGAAGCAATTCATTGGATACGGCTCTATTAGCAATGTTGCACGAGCACGAATTTTTGGATGGATATTGTATTTTTGGAGTGTGTAGATAAAGAGGAAAAGGTGGGGGAGAGCTGAACACTGGGTTTTTCATTTATTCTTTCATTACATTTCCGTGTCTCTTAAGTGCCATTCTTTTTCCAGTTTTTTTTTTTTTTTTTTTTTTTTTGATGTATTCTTATAAAGAGCTTTGAATGATAAAATTATTCCCTCAAAGTGAGGGATCCGCAGAGTGTCAAGAATTAGTTGTCAAGTCTTTTAAGTTATCGTTCATGCTAAAAGCTTTGAACCTTTGGAACATGGGCATGTAACTTTCTCATTTGTAATACCAACAATTATGGATATTCTTGGTCCTGAGGTGTTCTTTTTGTTTATTATGTATCGCCCAGACTTTTGGGTTACACTAGAAACTTGAGACAACATATGTATGGTATTTTTGGCCTTTGACACTGAATTGCTTCCTTTCTTATGTTATTGTCTTTCACTGTTAAGACCACCTCGTTAGTTGTCATGTTCACCAACACTAGTACGGTTGTTGATCTAGGCAATTAAAATATAAATAAATAAACTTCGGATGTGAGTGGAATGTTCTTGCAGTAAATAGAATAAGCTTTTTAAAAGATATAGGTCGAGTTGTAAGTCGTTCATAGTTCTTATTTATTTATACTTGGACCCTTTAAAACTAGTACATAGCAACAAACTGATCCAGTAATGCATTGCAATTGGCTCTTTGATCCATTTGGAGATTTTATCCCTTTAATTTTAATTTTTCAATATGATATTTGATTCAAGGTTTTTATCAATGGGGTCATTGAGTGAGGTGAGAAGACCCAACGGCACTGAGTGCTGCAACCCTCCCCTGCGTCACTCACACATTTTTTTTTTTATTTTTTTCAATTGAGTGACGGCTCCCTCCCATGGGGAACTCATAAGATTGTGCCGTTTGGCACATCTCGTTAGTCCCGTTACCGCAAAACTTCAGAACGTCATAACTTTTGACTCTGATATATAAATCAGATGATTTTTTTAATTTTACATAATTTTTTGAGATCTACGCAATGACATCTCATTTGACATATTTTATCTCTGACAAATATAGTTCAAATTTGTAAAAAAGCAGAACTATTGTTGCCCACTATTGTTACAAATTTGAACTATGTTAATGAAAGATAAAAGAGGAGGGATATTCTTACTACCAAAATTTTCTACTACCAACTTACTACCTATCTAATCATCATTGGATCAATGTTTTCTCTTTTTTCAATTTTTTTTAACATTCTCTCTCTTTGATTCAATGGTGATTAGATAGGTAGTAAGTTAGTAGTAGAAAATTTTGATAGTAAGAATATCCTTCTCAAGATAAAATATGTCAAATGAGATGTCATTGCGTCAATCTCGAAAAGTTATGTGAAATAAAAAAAATCATTTGATTAAGTTATGGCCTTTTGAAGTTTTACGGTAACGGGACAAACGAGATTGTGCCACTTAGCACAATCCAATGAGTTCCCAGGGGAGGGGGAGTGTCACTCAATTGCAAAAAATAAAAATAAAATAAAGAATGTGTGAGTGACGCAGCATTCAGTGACGCTGGGTCCTTCTCGCGTCACTAAATGATTCCCATTGGTAAATACCATAAACCAAATCCGAATGGGTTAAAGAGCCCAATGCAATAAGGGGTGTTATTGGGTCGGACCAGTTGAGCCTTGGTTTTAAAAGGCTAAGTCTATGTTTAAATGTGTCAGCCTGTTACCTATTATAAATATAATTATCGGTATGTGGCATGACTTATTTATAAAAAATAAAAGTCTGGTTTAACCTGTTTTAAAAAAAAAAAAGACAACAAAAATTTATCCAAACAGAATATACAATCAACAACACTGGTAATTCCATAAATATTCATAAATTCAATGTATATCCAAATAACATAATATATAACAAAATTATTCAAAAAGTCAGTTTAACTAATAAAGTGAGGTGAAATGGATTGAGGAGAAAGATAGGACTATTACAAGTAGTATAAAAAAAATAATAGATCAGCCTGATAGGTTCTAAGACCAAGCTTTTGAATTGGAGCCTGAAGGCTTTTTATTAGACGAACTTTTATATAAGTCTAAGCATGGTGCCAACAACCAATTTTAGACATGTAAGCTTAGGCCTACACGAGCCGAGCCAAAGACCCCTGATTTGTTTAACACCCAATTTTAGACATATAAGCTCATGCCTTCATAAACCCAGCCAAAAGTCTCTTGTTCGTTTAGCATCCTGAATGCAATATACCTCTTACTTGAACAAGTCATCCTCAACAGGCATAGACCGTTTGTGTTGTGGCCTTTTTGCTCATCTTTAATACTATCCTTTTATTTTATTTTTAATAGATAAAAGTTTAGATGAGGGAAAGACATTCCTATACAATACTAAGAAATTAAGTATTTTAGATGAGATTATATATTGCCAACTAAAGACCAAGGGAAATAGCTTACCAAAATAAAATAAAATTGAGAGAACAGTTAAGGGTAGGCAAAAAAGTCTTCAAAAAAAAATAAATAATCAACTTGGTCATCAATTACTCAAAGAATTTTGATATCACTTATGGTTCTTGAGCACAAGAAAACAGTTCTAACCTGTAGGGATTTTTTTGGGGTAAGAGGGAAGTAGGGAGTTGAGAGGTTACAAGATAAAAGAGGAGAGAAAGAATTGTCCAAAATTTCCAAGATTTCCTCATTGCCTCCAAATTCTATATAAAGCCAAAGTCTTCACAGAATTACAACTCAGATTGAAATAAAGCAAGAGATCAGAAATTATGAAATCAAATTTACTGAAACAAAATTATGAAATCAAATAACATACGGATTGAAGAGATAATTTCACTAAGCTCAGCGGCTGAGCTAGGAAATAATTTTAATATATCTCAAGGCTATATCGTTTTTGAAAGCCCAACTAGTACTAAAGTTGTATTATGATATTTAAAGGAAGAGTTTTATATTTCTTATTCAACATGAGAATTGAATTCTCATGTTGTAGAGACAAAAAACATGTGGGACCCGTATGTTAAAAAAAATTATGTATAGAACCCATGTTGGCACGAAAATCGAAGGGTGTGTAGAAAAATTCAAATTCTCATTTAATTGAGAATTATAAAACCCTTAAAGAAAACCCTTATCATTTTTTAAAATTAATCACTGTCAAGGCCCAAATTGGTCTCTGATTGGACATATGGGCTTGTCATGCTTTGGACCGTGGACACATATTGGGCCACTTCATGGCCACACCGCTTTCCATTTTTAATTATAATTAGAAATTAGATAACATAATTTCATATTATTTGCAATTTATTTTTTTGTAATGGAAATTAATGTATCTGATTTAAAAAGAAAAAGAAAAAGATTAACGTGTTTGACTATGGAGCATTCATGTTGGTGATTGCTTAATTACTTTGCCGGTTATGCCAAGGAAAATAATAATGGAAAAGAAAAGAAAGTGCCAAAATGGTTTGGTCGCGATTAACTTCTCTTTTTTAGTGAATAGGGAGGGGGTCACAATTTAAATTAATAAAACCGCCTTTCCAACCCTTCAAAACATAGGCAGAAACAAACTCTGAATTTATTAGTGATTTATGTTCCCAGTCTGACCTATAACCCCCTTATGTTGCTTTGTCTGAAGTCAATTCAAACTTCGAAGCGATTTTGCAATACTAAATGAGGAAAAAATATGAATTTTGTTTTTGACTAGTCAAACTAAATAATCTTTATTCTAGCTTACCAAAAAAAAAAAAAAACTTTATTCTTATGGTAATCCGTTGAAAGGAATACCTTTGGAAAATAAAAGAAAAACATTGAACACACATTGGTCTGCTTGGAAGTTTCACATTGTCTAAACGACGTAATTCACACACACACACATGTTAAGTAACATTTTATAGATTTTATTGTTGGATTATAACTAATTTATCTATTTTTTTATATACTCATAGTCTAATTTTGTTACCTTAAAAAATATTAAGCATATCAATTTACATACGTAGATATGTGGTATCGACATTAACATTTAATTGAAAGTTTGCTACTATACTGATAAGTTATATATATATATATATGGGTTTAGCGGATGTAAAGTGACTGCACCTAAGGATTGGTGCAGTCATATAAAACTACGTCGTTTTATAATGTGAAAGCATTAAATATGGGGAATAATAACCATACAAAGGTGGAAATAAGTATAAAACATTAAATATGGAGAATTATAACCATACAAAGTTGGAAATAAATATAATATTTTTATTTTCTACAATTAATTTTAAATGCAAACTTTCTTTATCCCACCCAAAACGACGTAGTTTTTAGGTGACTGTACCAACGCTTATATACAGTCACATTACAAATCATTTTGCATATATATATATATATATATATATATATATATATATATATATATATATATATATATATATATATATATGAGTCAGGATCGTTTGATACCGGTGTCAAATTTCAAACTTGCCACCTCATCTGATAGCCGTTAGATAAAAAAAGATCAATGGTGTCACATGCTTACAAATCAGAATCGTTGGTCTTTTTTGATCCAACGACTATCAGATGAGGTGTCAAAGGATCCTGCCTCTCTCTCTATATATATGGCAGGATATTTTTACATTAGTGTAAGAGTTAGAAGTCTTACACTCAATTATGATCATTGATTCACTTGTATCCAATGACTCACATTACTAAAAAATTAGAGCATTTAGATATAAATGAGATCAATGGTCAAGATTGAGAGTGTAACTAACACTGGTGTAAAATGATCCTGACTCTCTCTCTATATATATATATAATTTCATAGTTCCAAACCAAGATTTCATTTTTTATTTTAATCTTAATATTCAATAAAATCATACTATGATTTCATTTCTTAATTTCGTCACTCGAATTGTGTAATTCTTGCTTAAGATTTTAAGTTTTAATTTTAAGATTTACTATCTAAAATCTGTTAGAGAAATATAATATAAAATTATTAATATAACATTCACCTAATAACAAATTTTTATGTTGAAATGTGTTCAGTGTGAACATTAAAGGTTAAATCAGCTCGGTAGTGCTTATGATTGATCTGAACTTAATCCGTCTTGAACTTTATCTTCCTCTTTATATATGCTCTATTAATGGTTATTATTAATTGATATGAGACAATTATTAACTTGGCATTTATAATGATCGTGGTCTTATAATCATGTAATATGAGAGAATAGTGGATTGCCCGCTCATGATTTGGGCTCTGGGTAGACGGGTTCGTAATCCACGGGCTTATTTTATCTGGGTAATTATACACGGGCTTCCAGGTTATGTCTAAGTAGGCTCATCTGAGTTATAAACTTGGAACATTAAGCCCCCAAACTTGGAGTATTATTCAAGAAATACCCCGAGTTGCCAATATGAATTTGTCTTATCTTTATAACTCGAATCTACCAACCAATCCTATCTTTTATAACTCGAATCCACCGAGCAGTCTTATCATTAAATGCTACTTGTTATTATACGTACATATGCCACACGTCCTTTTTTGTCTGATCTTGGTTTTATCAGACGATGCGATATGACATCCTTTCAATCATCTATAAATATCAAAATTCAAAACAACAATACTTAAACTTACTATGCACGTTTTTTAATTTGAACTTCCCATCTCTCTTGCCTTTTTATTCTCATTTTTTCTCTTCATTTCCTCGTCTTGTTCTTTCTTTTCTTCTATCTATGCGTCTCCTTTCATTTTCGGCGAAGCATCCTTTCCAGTTTCAAGAATCGTTTCACTCTATAACAGGTAAATTCACTCACTTTCCTATACTCATTCTTTACTCTCTATTTGTAAACTTGTTGGTTGTCTTGTATTCTCCATTGCTGCTGTGAGTATTTTCGATAAAATGAACCCTCAAAGTACATTAAAGGATGTCTTGAATAAAGAAGACATTTTAGATCAATTAGATACCTTCACTTTGCGAGAAAACTATGCTCCTTTTACTAGGAGTTTTAGCTCTCATAGAGCCTTCTGTTCCCTTTGCCAGGTTCAAGACGAATTAGAATATCTTGCATCCTCAGCCAACTTCTGATGCTACATTATCTTTTTAATTCAATTTTTTTTTTTGGTAAATACATGGGGCATTGCCCCACGAAACAGACAAAATGAAACAAAAGAAAACAAACAATAACAGGAAAAAGCAAGACAGAAAGAAAACTAAAAACCATCGACTCAGAAGAAACAAACTCAGCATCTTGCAGCTGGAGTGATGACTCCCGGATCCAGCATATCAGCAGTAAGAAGATTAAGTAGCTCACTGTGAGGGGATGTAATAGTGGATAAACCAAAAGGATCATCCATTGCTTTCTTCGCTAGCCAGTCCGCACAATGATTACAGGTCCTAGAAATATGCTTCAACAAGACAAACCAATCCTTATTGAGAGCAGCTCGAATCTTAGTTACCAGAGGTAGCTTTCGAGTGTCATTACCAGTCATGGTAAGAAGGCCAATGGCTTGAGCAGAATCTGATTCAAGAATAATTTTCTTCCAACCAGATTTCCAAGCAAACTCCAACCCATGTAAAATAGCCCAGAGTTCAGCTTGCAAAGGGGAGCAGGAACCAATAAAGACAGAGAAACCAGAAACCCAATTCCTCTCCCAGTCTCTCAATAATCCCCCACATGCAGCTCTCTCATTAGAAACTGCACCATCAATATTTAATTTTAAATAACCTTGAGTTGGAGCAATCCAGGCAGGGGAGGATCTGATAGGGGGTATATAGGATCAACTTTTGTTAACCATTTTCTGTTACAGCACCTTAACTCTCCAATTGATTCAGCAATACAAGGAGAAGGGTCTTCAGGTCTCTTTACAAAGCCTTCATGAAGCTCTTTATTTCTCCAATACCATAAGAAATTACAAACGGTAAAAAAAAAGTCCCTCCAGTCCTTGGCATGGGTATTCTTTATATTCAAATTGAGGATAATCCACTCTTTGGAACAACTTGAGGTGAAAAACCAGGAGGAAGAGGATGCAACAAAGCTATTAGCCAGACCTTTTTAGCTTTATTACAGTCTCTAAAAGCATGGAGCAGGGTCTCCGCTAGGTCAGGACAAGAGGGGCAGCTATTAGAGGAATCACTCCATTTGCTGATATAGTCTTTAGTTAGCATCCTACCATGGAGCATTTTCCACAAAAGAAGCTTAACTCTCTCTTTCCCTTTCCAACTCCATATCCGGTCCCAGCAGCTATCACTAGAGAGGGAGTTAGGACAGGTCAGATTTCTATAAGCTGATTGAACTATAAACTGACCTGGAAGCAAATTTCTCCAGCTAACACAATCCTCTCCTGCTTCCCCATCAGGATGAGGAATAGCCATAATCTGGTTTACTACACTTTCATTAAAATGGTTAAAGAGAAAGTGCGTATTCCATCCCTCTCCTGAAGAGAAAGAATTATGGTTTATTTTGAGATCAACAGTCTCAGCTGAAGGAGGAACAATTGCTAACGAAATTAGGCTAGTGTTGAGACCAGCCCAATCATCCTTCCAGAAATCAACCTTCTTCCCATTACCAATCTGCCAAGAGATGTTACTTAACATATCTGGCCAGACTTTGCATAAACTTTTCCATAAATGAGAATTATACGGTTTAGAAGATACCTCCTTTAACAACTCTTTATTTCTGCCATATTTAGCCACTAGCACTTGAGCCCACAGGTGGTCAGGGGATTGAATTAACTTCCAGGCACATTTTTGCAGGAAAGCTTCATTTTGCTTTCTAAGATTGATGATCCCCAAACCACCTTGCTTCTTGTCCATCTGGAGCTGCTCCCACCTTACCGCATGGTGATTCCTATGATTATCAGTGTCTCCCCAAATAAAACTCCTTTGAATTCTTTCTATCTCATCACAGATGCCCTTTGGGAGAAGGCTATTCTGCATATGAAACATAGGAATAGCTGAAATGACTGATTTAGCTAATGTCACTCTCCCTGCCATAGACAAGCAGTTCTTTTTCCAGCCCTGGAGTCTCCCATTTACTCTGTCCATGATCTCTCCATAATGTAGTTTATTTATTCTTCCATGCTTCATTCTATAGCCCAGGTATCTGCCAATATTCCTAGTATGAGCAAAGCCACTTATCTCCACAATAGAATTAGCCAGCTCAGAAGAAACATTCTTAGAGAAGAAAATGTTTGATTTGGGGTAACTAACCTTTTGCCCCGACATGTCACCGAAGATTGCAAGACAGTTCAGAATAGTCTTGATCTGATTGATGCTAGCTTCACCGAAAAGAAGCAAATCATCTGCAAAAAGCAGGTGAGATATAATTGGACCACCTTTTCCAGCTTTCATGGGCTTCCACTCCTCTCTATTAATGCAGTCAGCAATTAAATGAGACAGCTCCTTTTTTAATTCAATTTTTGAGTTAGAGTCTAACTGCGCCTTTCCTTCCAAGAACATGCCGGGGAATCTCACTCACCACTTCTTTCCCGCTTCTTGTTTTGCTCTCCCGCCTAACTTGGTGGGCTTAGAATGGGTTGACGAAGAAGCCTTAGGACTTCGTTCGTCTTATGAAAATGACTCGATTGCCTTGCAGTCTGTATTAGACTCATTACCTCTGTCTCATGACCTAGTAATTACTTCTTTCTGGGTTGAAGTCCCTGGCGAGAACGAAAGAATATGTTCTCCCTCTGGGCAAGGTGATGATGTTTTCTTCTTTGTGTATAAATGTTTATTCTCATAACTTAAAATCCTACTACCTTTTACTGACTTCCAAATGGAAGTTCTGCATTATCTTGATGTTGCCCCTTCTCAACTTCATCCTAACAGATGGTATTTTTAAGAATTTTTGAACTAATTTTCTAGGCTTATGAGTTCACCTATTCTGCCCGGGTGTTTTTTTGTCTTTTTGTAGTGTTCCGCAACGCCATTGAGAAAAAGAGTACCCGCCACAATTGGGTTTCTTTAAAAGGTCGCCCTGGATTGAAATGTTGTACCATATTTGAAGATAACCGGAAAATTTCTAAGGAAGATTACTACAAAATTTGCACTCCTGGAGCTCTCCCTTCTACTCTATGTGCTTGCTCCTTCTTTTCTCAAAATGCAGCACTTTCAGCCTTCTTTTTGGATCAAGACGGACTTCCTCGGTTCTTTTTATCTTGGAATCGAACTCATTATACTCCTTCAACTCACATATTCCTACATAATCCGAAGAATTTATCGGACAAAAAACTCGAAACTTATGATTGGTTTAAAAGCTTAGCTTGTCAATTGACAAAGGATAAGCGTCCATTGCTCCTCGACTAATTCTAGAAAATGGGTATTCATTGGAATGGGTTCGAAGAAAATTTAGTAAGTAAATATTAATATACTATCTAAAGCAAGTTTATTTATGATTTCTAACTTTCCTCTATCGTTCAGATAAAACAATGGATCCACACTTTTTTGCTCGGATGAAGAAAAGTGCTAACCTTAAAAGGATTACTGTGGAAACTCCTTCCGTTTCTTATGAAAAGAACTCTCTTTCCACCACTCCTTCCACCATTTCGGCTACATCTGCTATGAGTTTCGCCCCTATAGATGCTGTCCTAATTGATGTGGATACCCAAGTTGATTCTGGCGACATCCGTTAAGGAAAACGTGTCTGATTAACTGAACCGAAAAAAGGCAAAAGCACTGCTGTTGACAAATCTCTGAGGCAGCCAACATCTCTTGGCCTTCCATAGACTTTTGCTCCCAATCTTTTTGATAAGTTAAAAATTTATTTTTCTGCAGGTCTTCGAAATGAGATAAGTGTTCTAGTTCAACTTATCAACAAGTTTACAACTCTCCGAGATGTTGACATTTGAGAAACACACTTTTTCGAAATGGCTCTCTTAGCTCTTGCTGATTGTCACCAACTTCTGTCTGGTATCCACGATCTTCAAAATTTCAAAAACAAATTCAGCACGAAAGAATCTGCTCTAAAAAAGCGGGTTGAATCTGCCGAGTTTGTTGCTCACAGATTTCAAATACAGTTGAAAGAAGTTCAAACTTCTAAGACAACCACCGAGGAGACAACTAAGTTGGTTGGGGAAAAGTTAAAATTTGCTGAGCATAATTATTTCGAGCTGATGAAAGAACATAATCAACTTAAAAAAAACTCTAGAAGACTCGGTCCTCCGTGTAGCCGAGTTAGAATCAGAAGATGATACCATGAAATCAAAAGTAACAGACCTATAAATTCCATGGCTGACATGGACAACAAATATGAAGCTTATGGTCACCAGATTCGCGGTCGGGTAATGGATCAAGTTGGCTTTCACAACTCGAGAGTTGTTCTTCACGACTGAAACAAAATCAAAATTTTTAACTTTGTGGAAGATAGTAATTTGTCCACATACGATGAGAATGGCCAAAAAGTCATCCTTGCATCTCGCTCCTCTGCGGTCGACACTATTAACCCAAACTCCACAAATGTTACTAGCTCGGAAGTTGCTCCTGGAGAAAATCAGGATGCTTAATGGGGTGGTATACCACCTTTTTTATTTGTACTTTTTTTGGGTCGGAAATCCGAATTTTATTTGATGTAATAAACTATATCCGCTTTTGTTAAATTTTTACTCTTTGCTTTTATTTCTTTATCTCCATGCTTTTTTATCTCTTATTATAATTTTACTCGCTTCTGAGTAATAATCGAATAGGTTCCCTAAAGTCCATATAAGGCGTATAAAGTCTTACATTTTGCTTGCTTCCGAATATAAATTGTATTTTGCCTGCTTCAGAGTAGGAATTGAACGGGTGTCCAAGAGGCCAACTATGGCATCAAGGGACTTCTATTTCTCCCGCTTCCGAGTAGGAATTGAACGGGTGCCCAAGAGTCCATCTCTGGCGTCAAGGAACTTTTTACTTATTTCTGTACCTAAATTGTTTTGTTGGAACTCGCTGATATTATTTGCTTAAAATTCAAGAATACAAGTTATCTGTCAAACATACATACTTTCTATTTAAACTTTAAACTTAAATTCTTCTTATTTGAACATCAAACTTAAATACTCCCTCCATCTAGTCTGGTCAATACTTGAAATCATAAAATTCATTCCTAAAAAGAAAACAATTTGAGCTAGTTCCTTATCTTTGAAAACTTTAAATGAAATACCTCTTCAATTTATCGGCGTTCCAATGCCTTGGAACCAATTTTCCATCTAAATGTTCGAGTTAATAGCTCCTGTATGAGTGCGAGTTGCTACTCTATATGCATGTAATTAAAGTATGATGGACCTTGTGTAAATTATAAAGCATGTATGTGATGGAACGACAGTAAGTCTATTTTAGGTTTTGATTATATTGTCAAATGATGCAAATGCATGCAAAAAAACTGTGACTGAAATTAGTAATGAGATGTAAATGGACTTAAGCAATTGATTATAAAGTGAATGATGATGATGTAAAAATTTTGTGGTTGTAAGAGCACCAAGGCTTATTGGTCCTTGTGTGCCACCCTTTTCAATTAGGTATCTTTTGATGTTTAGAACACACTTTGGTTAAAGTGGGATAAGTCAAATAAACAAAGGAGATGCTGTCGAAATTTCTAATAAATGAGCAGTTCTTAGGCCAACTTTGGGAGAACATATCTCCCTCCATAGAAGTTCAATTGGGACGTTCTGTACACCGTTTCAAAGGTTGAGATGTCAGCTATGTTGTGTCAAAATTGGTACCATTTGAAGCTGTGTTGCGTCCTGTAGGTTTGAATGAGCTAGGACTGCCCCAATTGGTCAAGTGTAGGGGCTGTTCAGGTCCCTCACTTCCAAAAATTATTTTTCCCTCAATTCTTACTCAAATGAGGATCAAGATATATCAAACTAAATCTCAATGTGTCTAGTATTCGGTATAAAAATTTGAGAGCAACTGGTTTAGTAAATCGTCCAGAATATCAGAAATGGTGAGGGAGGTTTGGTGCTCTGTTTTGAGTTGGTTGACAGCTTTGCTTTTCCAACTTCAAAAGGTTATAACCGGAGCTAGAGAGCTTCAATTGAGGCGCATGATACTTTGTTGGAAAGTTAATTGAGTCTAGTTTAACATATTACAAGATGAGAAATTAATGATAAGCAAGTTACACATAGTGATGACAAAATAGAAGCATGTTAAGTTATAGGAAAACCGTGAAAGTGAGATTTATGCTAAGAGGGTTTATGAGAACCCCTTAGTAACTTAAAATAAGTAACGTATGATAATTAAGCACGTATTATATTAATTCCACATATAGAAATCAGTTATGATCATAGTTTACATCATTATGTTTTATATTTTTTTAAATGCTTACGTAATGAAAAGGAAAAAATTTACTCGTATTTTTAAATAAACTGTTGTGATTGTAACTGCGCTTAATATCATAATCAATGTTAACAATACCAGTGCACAACGGGCTGTTACACCACTAGTTGTCTTTCTGCAGATCCCAACAATAAAGACCATCACCAGCATACGAAATATGAGCCATACCCAACAAGATGAACTCCTAAAAAGACTTCAAATGCCTCTTAACTCATTAGAGGCTGAAGCCCAAAAGGGAAAACTTTCACCCTAAGTCAAATGCTAAGATAATATTCTCCCCTATATATACAGATAAGTGCATCCCAGGTACACACTTCTTAAACCCTAATATCTCACATGCATAGTGCGTAGATGGACCACAACCTTTTGGCTTCAAGCCTCAACATTTTTGCATCTAGAGATATATCTCATGTGATCATTTCCCGTAAAGTTGATCACTCATTTACATATCTAACATCAATTACGATCCCTTTGAATCAAACATAATGAATTATATATATTCTTAAACAAATTTTACTTGTAATCCTAAAAGTTCAAGTTATAGAATTATCGCTTCAAGATAAGCTTTACCTGAATATATTTTTTTTGAAGATATTTCAATCGATTCATTATTTCGCGAATAGTCCGATTAGAGGCAGTTCCCGGGATTAAGAGTTTAAACTCCTTCCAAAGACAGTACTGGAGAATTTCGAACACATACTTTCATTCCCACCTATTTAATTTCCTAGTGCTGACTGAGCTGTCATCATTTGGCAGTCTTATCTGAGTATTATTTCAAGTTTAGAAGAAAAATTATATTGCACCAAAAAAAGAACAGTTACTAATATAATAAAAAACGACCGTATTCTTGTACCATATGCGAGAGCAATTGCTGTCCGTGCTCTTGTTGTATTAATCTGTCATGCTAAATTTATTTCCATCTTGAATTTGGTATTTATATCTTTCGGAGAATGATCGAAAAGGCAAGTTAATTTAATGCGTATCCAAAGAAAATTTATGAATAATAAGTGACTAATCAAATCGTAAAAGGTGAACTAACATGATTTGCATCAACATTGCGAGAACGGTAAAAAAATAAAATAAAAATGAATAAAACAATATGGGAGCGTATATGCCAATCAAATTTGTCCAACGATTTGCAAGAGTGAACTGGACTCCCCTGATTAAACCCCACAGAATTTCAGAAAGAAATAAATCGAAAAGAAATTACTGATGCAGACCCCACCAATCTTAATCCAATATAACAGTAGCATTCCAAATTTCTAGTTTCTACCAACGACAACAAATAATTGATTCCATGACTAAGGTTAACATGGAAAATATTTTCGATACATGTATTAATCACTCAATACATCTTTTACTAAATATGTAAAAAAGTAATATATTTATACTATTCTTATCTTTATAATTATTTTTTTCTATATTCTTATTTTTCTATTTTTGGTGAGAGAGTATTTACTCCTTTTGTTCTAAAAATTCACTCGTCAACTTGATATACTATAGTCGCTTTATCTGGTCAGTCTGTGAAGTGTGGACATAATGAAATAAAATATTTTATTATATTATATTTTTTAATTTACCATTTTAATAAAGCTAAAATATATTATTTTCTAATTCTATGTTCCGCTATATTTTATTTATAAACTATATTAAACATTAAATAAATTTATGTATTATATTTTTTCCCATTTTAAGTTAGACACGGATTCAAAATCTCAAACTTTTATGAGAAGATGAGTATCAAACATTTTTTTGGTAAGTTGTAAACACACAAGAAATGTGTTTGGATATTAATATAGAGAAGTTATATTTATAAATTTTTTGTTTACAAATTCTTACAAATTATATTATGTCTGACCGGTTAGACAGAGGGAAATCTGACCGGTCAGACAGACATAGCGTAATTTGTAAGTTTGTAAATTTTTTTTTTTTGTCAATATAACATTTCTCTATTAATATCCTTTTAAAAAGATTTAATTTTTTCCCAAATGTACATAGCATAAATGTGACAGGTAGATAAATGATTCAAAGGGTCGCTTACTATTAATCAACGGTAGCCAATTCATTCTGTAAAATTCCAAAAAAGAATAATAATAAAAAAACTGTATAATTAATTGGGATTGTTGTATTAAATATGGAGGAGAGATATTCTCACTACCAAAATTTTTTACTACCAACTTACTACCTATCTAATCACCATTAGATTAATATTTTCTCTCTACGTATGTGACAGAACCAACCTCGCTGTTTCTTGCTGCTCTTATTCTCTCTCTCGTGTCTCTAATCAAGCTCACACAACAATGTGCCATGAAGATTAAGAAGATAATGGAAGATTAAGAAGTGTTTAATCCCTCTCTATTTCTTCTCTTATTTGTTGAATCAAAATCTATCTAATATATATGGCAAAAGTGCCTCCTTCGCGTAAAAGCAAAACCCACATCAATGACTTGATCACTGAGTCGGACATGGAAGCTGCTCAGCAGCTTATTCAGCTCAGCTACGGAGATAACAACAACGAAAACATTAATACCGGTAAGAGGAACATTACCGGGTCAGTCCCAGAATTTTCTTTGTATAAAGAACTTTTTTCTACCTTTCTCTCTCTCTCTAGAGAAATCTATGAATTTTTTTTTTTTCATTTTGATTTTTGGGTTCCAATATATTAAGCCCTTTGGATATTACACAAACTCAACTTTTTTTGTTTTGTTTTACCTCATGCTTATTTAACTCCACTTGAAAGTGTGGCGGTGAGGATCGAATTCTTTATCTCAGCTACCGAAACTCTCATATCATATAAAAAACTAATTCAACCAAAATGTTGTGTCGGGCGAAAATTTTTTTAATGGTTTATATTATTCTCTAAGAGGAGGGCCCGACTTGGCTCAGTGGTAAGCATGCTTACCGTCATGTCCAAGGTCCCGGCTTCGACTCGGCTTCTCTGCAAAAGCGGGGTAAGGCTTGACTCGTATGTCCTTCCCCAGACACTCACGAGTGGGTATTGAATTGGGTTGACCCTTTTTTTATATTATTCTCTAAGAATACCTTTCATTTGTACGAATGATTCAATTTATGGTGAGATAAATTGCTTTGGTCGATATTTTTTATTTTTAATACTTTTTACATGAAGCATATGTATATATGCTATTTCATGCTTAATTCTCTCTTTGAGTGCAATGGCAGATCAAGCACATTCTTCCCATATGGCCGAGGCTATTGAACTTCTGACAGCGGCTCAGGATCTTATGGGACTCAGCCATGAAGGTTACAACAACGATGATACTGATGTTTCAGGCAAGAGGAAGAAAATCAAATGTGAAGAGGCTGATCAAAAACCAAACAAAATAACTTCAGCTAAGGATAAAGAAGAGACTTTTGTGAATGATATTGAGTTGAATGCTCGTCCAAAGAAGAAGAAGAAATATAGGTCTCTTGCGAGTATATATAGGGCGACAAGACCCATTGATGCTGAAAAAGGGGACGAAATGTGAGGGCTTAAGCTTCAACCAATAACTTAGCATATTGGTTAATTTATTCTACCAAGTATCAACCATGATGGTAGGAGGCTAATCTTGATTAACTGGTTCACTCCCAGATTTTGTTGCGAAAAGAATTAAAGAATTAAAGTATTTTGTTGTAGGGGAATCATGAGACCACTTTAATTATGATTAGCTTATCAATGACAATGTGTCTGTTTGTCTTTATATGTGTGTATCTTTGTGTGGTTTGTTTAGTTTGGATTGATGGTGAATGGAACCTTTCATTTCTCTAGTTAGTTTATGATTTTGGATGTATAGTTGATTTTCTTGCTCACATCTGAAAACTGGTGATATGAAGAATATGTAATATAATTTCTTTAATTTGTGGTAAAAATGGGAGATATCTTATATACTCCATTTACAATTATCGGAGGCAGAATTGTGGTAGATGTAAAGAATTAATTCAACCCAAAAGCGTAAGCTGTTGGGTGAGGCTACATTAATGATTTTATATATCTCAACACTTTCCCTCATACGAGGAAAACCTCAACAACAACAACAAAAGGAAAGTGGGTCGTCGTTAATGGAGGAACAAGTGAATGATTTAGGGTATGGTGGCTTTGTTCAGTTGTCCAATTCAAATAATGGGACAACTCCTAATAGAGTTGCTGATTCAGTTTCATATTTCTCATCTTAGTGCGTATAATTATGATGCATCCATGTGTGTGTGTGAGGCTAATTGTGGTAGATGTAAAGAATTAATTCAACCCAAAAGCGTAAGCTGTTGGGTGAGTCTACATTAATGGTTTTAGATATCTCAACACTTTCCCTCATACGAGAGCCCACTAGGCTTGAAGGGTGGACAAAACACTGTTGGGTGAGACTATATTAATGGTTTTATATATTTCAACAGTAGCCATTATTATTATTAGGGATGAGTTATTCTACCTACCATTTTTTCTGCATACTTTTGTCTACCACTGTAAAATACCGTTCGATCATAATCTCAATTAATTTTTATCTTTCTCTCTACTCTTAAGATTCTTATCTATCGGTGTTAGAGAGTGGTAGACGAAGGTAGGGAGAAAAAGATGGTAGGTAGAATAACTTATCCCTTATTATTATTATTATTATTATTATTATTCTTTTTTAAAGTTAATCCCACCCTAATTATCTCTTTGAGGCGAGTTGGCTTCCCCCGTTATCTCCACAGGTTTCGACTCTTTGAACTGACTATGGAACTAATCCGGAATACTAGACGAGTTAAGAATAAAGATATTTAAATCAGTGGCGGAGCCCGCCTCTGATGGTAGCCCGGGCCAAAAATCTTTACATGTTACATTATCAAATTTTTTATGGTAATGCAAATTTTTTTTAAAAAATAAACTTGGTGTCCATTGACTCTAGTCCATTTCCCCAATCAAGTCAACCAAAGCAAAAAGTGTCGTATAGTTCCTTATTTTTAATACAAAAAGTGCAGATTTTTAAATCAAAAAAGTCCATGTCGATACCGTATAGTTCCGCCGTTCCTCGTTTCGTATATCACTAATACAACAAAAAATTGCAGATTTTTAACAAGCTGTAAACCAGAAAAAAATAAACCAATATCGTACAATAGTTCCTCATTTTTAATACTCAGAATTTTCAGATGCATTTGAATCACACATTTTTTATTTTTATTTTGCAAATTTTGAATCACACAATGCTCAACAAGTCAACAACGCTCCAGATCTTGTAAAAGTTGATAATCATATTTAGAGAGAGAGAGAGAGAGTGCCTCACCTTAAAATAACCAAGAGGCAGAACCACCAGAGGTCCAGAGCGCTGCTGATGTGAAGAATCTAAGGAAGAAGAAAGCTACATAAGGAAAGAAAAGCTCTTATTTGTCGTATAGCTTTCTGTACAAAGTGCCCACTAGGCTTTTTATAATATTTTTTTTAATCTTATTAGTTATATTTTAATTTTTTTATACAAGTAAAAATAGAACATATAACCTAATACAACTTACCCAAATCTTTCACTAAATATATTTTAATTTTTAGCCCGAGCCAAATTATAATTTTAACCCGGGTCAAATAATAATTAATTACATAATTATAAATAATAAATACAATTTATTAAAAATTAGCCCGACCCGGGCACCGAGCATGTTTGTGGCTCCGCTACTGATTTAAACCCTTACAAAGATCACTTGCGGGGAGTGGTAGTCATTATTTCTAACTGGCTCATTTTTTGTTTCATTTTACTTGGTACAATTCTTCTCGTTTTTCACGCGGAGATGTGGTGTTCTATTTTTAATACACACACTCACCCATATGCATGTCATATTCCTTAATTATTTAGAATTCTAACACGCCAGGAGATTCAAATGTAGACTTTTTTGTTTGATATTTATGTATTCTGCATGCATTTAATTATATGTTGTTCTCTGCTTGAGGAGGAACTTCATTATTGCGATATACTAATAGGTGTTAAATGGGTAGATAACGTATTTTTAGGAATAAGAAAGTTTCCTAATTTTATGGAGAATTCAATAAGCTATTGATAGTAAAGAGGTTTATTTGATGAAGAATATATATATGCCTGATACGTATCTGTTTCGTTCATGGTTTGGATTTTGACCTATACAGACAATTTGATGTGAAGTGTTAAGAGTGTTAGTCCCACATTGTGTGTGTCTCATTGTGTTAAGAGTGTTAGTCCCACATTGTGTGTGTCTCATTGTATTCTTCAATTGGTTTGCTATATAATAGAACCAATGTTGTGTAGTTTAACACAACAAGGATTACTATCAATTCCTCTTGTATCTTGATATTTAACATGGTATCTAGAGCTAACAAGATGAATCTTAATCCGCTTAACTTAGTTCACTTTTCCATAATTTCAATATGGTTATAGAGAGATATCACCCTCCTTGAGGGATTTTCGTTGTTATTTCTTTTTCGGGTTTTTCTTAGTATGCTCTGTGACTGCAGCTTAGACTGATCTGTCACATCAGAAAAGAATGATCCTTGGGAAGCTGTTGGGTTGACCGCCATTGATCGACCACCGTTGACTGCCGTCTCCGTTGACTTTTTTGATGACTTTCTGGCGACTTTTCTGACGACCCACTAGCGTCTCCGACGACCCACCGCCGTCTCCGACGACTTTTCCGATTATGTGAAGTTTTTTTTTAATCTTCTTTCTTCCCAAGATGGACTATTTATTCTATTCATCGTCCTCTTGAGGGGGAGCACTTTCCATGTTGCTGATGGTCATTCCAGCACAGTTGTCTTTGCCGATGATAATTCCGGCTCCGAAGTTCCTCTTGAGGGGGAGCACTTTTCATGTTGCTGATGGACATTCCAGCACAGTTGTCTTTGCCGATGATAATTCCGGCTCCGAAGTTCCTTGAGGGGGAGCACTTTCCATGTTGCTGATGGTCATTCCAGCACAGTTGTCTTTGCCGATGATAATTCCGGCTCCGAAGTTCCTCTTGAGGGGGAGCACTTTCCATGTTGCTGATGGTCATTCCAGCACAGTTGTCTTTGCCGATGATAATTCCGGCATCTTCCATACCGTCGTCCATGTTGCTGATAGTCATTCCAGCACAGATGTCTTTGCCGATGATCATTCCAGCATCTTCCATGTTGATGTTCATTCCGACGCCATTTTTAGCACATTGTTGATTTTTGGTTTCTCATATAGGAGATTTATTTTGATGTTATGTTACTTGGTCATTTCATTTTGTTGATGTAGCACTGTTGCTTTTGGTTCCTAATAGGAGTATTATTTATGTATCAAGCTTGTAGCATATGATCTATATGCTACAGCTTGAGGGGGAGTGTTAAGAGTGTTAGTCCCACATTGTGTGTGTCTCATTGTGTTAAGAGTGTTAGTCCCACATTGTGTGTGTCTCATTGTATTCTTCAATTGGTTTGCTATATAATAGAACCAATGTTGTGTAGTTTAACACAACAAGGATTACTATCAATTCCTCTTGTATCTTGATATTTAACATGAAGAATTTCGTCTATGATCTTTTACGCACTCAAATTTTCATTTTCTGAATGAACTTAATCGAGACTTAGAATTCAAATTGCTTCAAAATGCCAAAACATAGTACCCATTCCACCAATAGCCAGACCATTTGCTTTTATAAGTAATGCTTTTATAAGTAATGCTGATGCTCATATTGCTAGTCTGTAAGGTGTTCGAAGGGTCGAACAGAGATGTCTAGCTAAAAAGGTAGTAAATGTATTTACGGAATGAAGATTGAGATGACTAGCGATGGGAAGCACAATATCTCTAGCTAATAGTTAGATGAAAAGAATCAGGGATGTGTGTACACCTATAGATGATGAATGCTCTGGATAATATAATGGGTTTTACAATTCTCATTTAACATGAGAATTAAATTTTTTCTATACACCCTTCCATTTTCGTGCTGATATGGGTCTCACATATAATTTTTTCTAACACATGGGTCACACATGCTTTTCATCTCTATAACATGAGATTTCAATTCTCATTCAACAGGAGAATTATAAAACCCTAATATAATAGTATCAGCAAGGCTTACGATTATAGATCCCCCATCTGATATTGTCCCAGTGTATTTATACTAAGGCCCTATCGAAGATTGGGAGTGTAAGGTGATCCATAGCTGAAATCTCACAGGTGGTAATCGAGGGTGTAGTGGTGAAGATTGGGAGATCGTGGGGTACTGACCCACTATTCTGGTTGAATTGCTATGACGAGCTCAACTGCATAATCGACTAAAGGTCTAGTTGCTGGAAGTTTTTCCCTGGTTCCCCAAGTTGAGTAGCTTTCCCGGAGGTGACCGAGGATATATCGAGCTTAGTCTTGGAACTCTCCCCAAAACATAAGGTATAAATTAAGCCATAAACAAGTGACAAGAAGGGACATTGTATCTTTTTGAGATTGAGTGCTCCGAAGAATCTTTCCAAGAAAGCATTCTTAAGGTTAATCAATCAATCTACATTAACTTGCCAAAGCTTGTATATGTTCTTTTTTCTTTCTTTCCTTTTCTTTTTGTATAGTCTTTGGAAACTATCCTTGCGTTGTCACGTTTTCGATTCTTAAGTGTGTAGAACCATTACTTAAGAAAACACCCTTTTATATATGTCACTTAAGTCCTATAATTATGTCGAAAACTTGGTGCTAAAGGAACCATGGGATTTTGGCTCGGCTCGTGAAGGCCTGAGCTCGTTCAATAAAAGCTCGTGTTGGAACCAGGTTTGGACTTATATAAAAACTCGTTTAATAAAAAGACCTCAGACTCTAATTCAGAAGCTCGGCCTTAGAGCCTCCCAGACTAGCCTAGTATATAAATATTTATTTTATATTTTTTATACTACTTGTAATAACTCTCTCTCTCATCAATTTATTTCACCCCATTTTATTGGCTTAACAGACTTTTTGAATGATTTTATTCTATAATATGCTATTTGGATATATATTGCATTTATGAATATTTATGGAATTACTAGTGTAACAGCCCGTTACGTACCGGTATTGTTAACATTGATTATGATATTAAGCGCAGTTACAATCACAGTAATTGGGTTAATTAAATTACGGGCAATTTTTTTTTTTCTTTTATCATATTCCTTTTCATAATAATAACCTTTTCCGTATTCAATTAAAACAACATTATAATTGTAAATGCAATTCGCGGAATCATTCAGTTTACTAACATCACTAATCTTTCTTTTTATTCAACTCAATTAAGCTCATCAAATTACTTTCATATCTTACCATGTTCTAGCCCTTTACATTAGCTACGCGTGGTTTCAAACCACGCACCATTTGGAGTTCTACCCACCAAATTAAGCCCCTTTCTTTTAGTCTAGAAAAACCTGAATTCTCAAAATTTACACTGTGGTAATCGATTACCAGTGGGTGGTAATCGATTACCACCAGTCAAAAATGAGGCAGTAGCCAAAATTTGACCTCCTCTGTTCTGGTAATCGATTACCAAGCATGGGTAATCGATTACCTCACATGGTAATCGATTACCAAGCCTCTGGTAATCGATTACCAGTAGAGAAAGTAGCATTATTTCGTCCCCTGTTGCATGGTAATCGATTACCATGCTTGGGTAATCGATTACCTATGCAGCAAAAGTGACAGATTACAGCATTTTCAGCCCAAAAAGAGTTGTGTAATCCATCCCTAACACCTTAGTACTCCTCACAACACTTATACATACTCTAATGTAGGCTCTAGGCCCTTCCATCATACATTTTCATTCAATCATGCATCATTTACAAAGTCTTAAAGATCATGGCCATTTTTCAACAAATATGGACCATTTTACAACATAATTACCAAGGCTTCAAGTGCAAGAATGGTGGCAATGGACAAGTCCCATGCTCACTCAAATATACAATAGATACTAAAGTCATACATATACCTCAAATTGAAAGAATTTAACATGTAGTCATGAACATACAAAGGCATGGCATTTTCAACATGCACAAGTTCATGATCTAATTCCAAAACATTAAACATATGCAAGGTGTGTCCCAATCCAATACTCATCACATGGTGCCTCCAATATGCACCTCATGCTCCACTCTTCCAGGCTCAACCTAACCTGAAATGATGTCCCCAAACACGGGGTGAGATATACAAATATATCTCAGTAAACCAAGGGCCCTGGAGGCTTCTCCACCCCATGGCTCACTCAATGTGCAACAATGACATTTATGTAAAATGCATGACATACAATATCACCAACAACTGGAGACAAACCGAGAACATCCACAATTGGATTACGTTCAAGGACTCCATCATATAACTCCCGAGACAATCCTGGCGCCTCTCCCATGGTTGAGAAGACTCCATGGCAAACCCAACCGGAACTCCTCATGAGCCCTATCCGGCGGATGTCCCACGTTTGGCTCATCCTGGTGTCGCTCCCAGAGTCGACCCCACGGCATACCCAACTGGCATTCCCACACGGAATGAAACCAACGGATGTCCAAACCCAACACACGTCAACTGGCCAGTGACCAAACAATTTCACACATATCATGCAACAAAGCATGACCACACATAATCACACAATGTCCAATGACACAAAATCCAACCACAACCATCCACTAGGTGTGGTGGAGCACACAAGGGACTAAACCCCAGTTCCAAAGGTTACCTCAACACCGAGCCAATGCTCCATACGTAAGCTCCAAGCTTAATCCATTTCCATAGCGTCCAAGAGAGGCAACCTAAATAATCCACAACATGATTATCAAACCATTTCCAAATCAATCATTTAATCTCAAAGTAATCATACACTTTACATTTTTCCAATTCCACAACAACATACTAACCTACCATCCAATTAAACACCACTTTATATCATACAATCTCAACTACACAACTTTTACATCATTTTTCCTCCAAACCCCTCTATGGTTCGGATTCTTCAAAGGATGGTTCTACAAGGTTTTCAATTCCATTTTAACACTCATACCAATCATATAATCATATTATCAACCTATACCAATGGTCCATCATTCAATTATTCATTTACACCACATACCAATTTCATGAATTTTTCCACAAATTTTCCTAAGTTAAAATCTAACTTTTTCACCAAAATTTATCATAGCATTTCTAGCTCACAAGCATCATTCTAAGGCATTTTCATCTAATAGCATTTTTCCATTTGGGCTCTCTATCATCACACATCTAAGATTAAAGACTTAGTGCATAAATTTCTAGATCTACAAAATCAACCACAAAGATATCACAAATATACTTACAATCTAGTGTATGCACACCTCCAAGGCTCCACCAATCCATAGGAAGATCAAAAGCTCCCAAAAACACCCAAAACCTCCAAGGTTCGGATCTGTCCCTGTCCAAAAACGCAGCAAGGAGGCGGTTTCAAGGCTTGGGAGTATCACCAATGGCTTTAGAAGGTTGTTTACAATAGATTTCAACACCAAAACCAAGTGATTTGGTGGAGAAATGAAGAAATGGTGAGGGGAAGAGAAATGGCTATTGTTCTTTGCAAATGGAGGGGGCTCACGGGTGGGGAAGAAGGAAAAGAAGAAGGAAGGTGTGGGGGCCAAGTGGGTTTTGGCCCCGCGGGTCCCACACGCGATCTAACTTTAATCCCGATAAAAATTCTGATCATATATTCTTAATCTACATATTTTTCCAGTCCATGACATATTTTTATTTCCTAAAAATATTGATAAAAATTTCACACATATCGGTACACTCATACCGCAGTATCTTTCACTTAAAAAGTCACTATTCATCACTTTTTCACAAATTTGCCTACTCACTCAATTTTCCGCCCTGATTCCATTTTCAGCATTATTTTTGTCATATAAAATCTCTAACTCCATTTTTCATGCCTCGGTTTGCGTTTTTGGCAATTTACCATTTTGCCCTCGGTACTCATTTTGACCCCAATTTCAGGATTTTCACTAATCCTTCCCTTTTAACCCATATTTCCTCAAATAAATTCACATTTAATTTCACGAGGTGTTATAACTAGTGCTTTCTATATTATCCTTCATTCTCCTTCACACAAACAAACCCACAAAAACTCATTCGTTCCACTGTGCACTGCTCGTTTGTGTCAATTTATTTTTTATTTTGTTTTTTTTTTAATTTTGTTGGAACTTTTTTTTATAATGGGCTAAGATAATATAACATGTTATCTACCTTCTCTCACTTTAATTTTATTTATTTATTGTAGACTTTGTAAATTATTGCTGCAAATTGGAAGCTAAGGTTTCTATCTGGAAATTAATTTTTTATGGAATTCTGTTCTCTTATTTTTATTCTTTATCATGCTAACAGGCTAAGACAGGCTTCACACAAGCTTTTATTTTTTCTAAATAAACTAGGCCACAGGCCAATATTATATTCGTAACAGATAACAGTCTAAGGCCAGCCGGACACGTTTAAAAACAGGCTTGGCCCGTTAAGATCAAAGCTCGGCTCGGCTCAACCCGTTAACACCCCTATTTATTAGTAAAGGAATTTTCAAAGATAAAAAGTCTTCCCTAAATCACGCGTAGTTAATCCAATTATGATACAAACATCGATTTGTCGCAATTAGAGATGAAATTTATTCTATCTTTAAGTTGAAAACTCCGTAGATGATAGTTTCACATAAATGCCATGAAGAAGGATATAATTTGTTGCTTTAAGAGGTGCATATTAACAATATCATCTAACCATTAATAAATGAATTGATGAATAATATAAAATAAGGGAAAACATTTTCTCCTTTTAAAGGAGAACTTTTTTCTCCTACTAGTGATTCATAGTATAAGTGGGGTTTACAAAATAGTGGAGAGATAAAAATTTAAGGTGGGACCCACTTATGCCATGAGTCACTAGTAGGAGAAGATTTTTCTCCTTTAAAAGGAGAAAATGTTTTCCTATAAAATAATTGCAAACTTCTTTTGCTATAAGTATAATCGTTAGGGGTGCCAAAAAGGGACGACACGATACGAGTTGTGTACGGTTGATATGACAGGACATAAATAACATCCACGTTAGGGGCCAAAATGAAAATTGACAAAAAAGGGACAAAATAAAAAAAATAATTTAAATTTTTTAAAGAATAATAAAAAGTAATTTAAAAATTTCGGGTTGACACGAATTTGACATGTGACATGTGTAACACACCGTGTGCACCCCGGTTTATTAAACATACATATGGTAATAATGCAGCTAAATAAATGCGGAAGCTTAATTTTTCCAGTTATGATACCATTCATTATTAACCAAGTGGACGTACTTATTCATTTTCAAAATATCGCCTCTATGTAAATTGCAACAAAAACTACACTGAATAGCCTCATCACATAATATGTATCAAGTCACAGAACTACAACACATAGACCGGACAATATCCTGATACAATATACAACTCAAGTATGGAATAAACGTAACTTATACCAACGTGACATGGACAACCCCATGCTTACCAAATAAAGCATCAAAGCAAGTCTCAAATAAAATAGCCATCAAACAACAAGGCATAACATAATCCAAATATATTAAATAAACAGCATGCATAAATCAGCTCAACTCCGGCCTCCTGCCACCAGAGGTCTCAACCTCAGAAGTACCTGTACCTAAAAAAGTGCCTCACACAGGGTGAGATCTCTAACAAGAAACCTTAGTAAGAAAAGGGGTCCTCAAGGACTCTTCTTCCCCAAGCTCACTTATAAGTATATATATATATATATATAAGTTCAAAGATAGTAAATACGATGCATGTTAATGTTAGGGAAATATAGCTATGGCAATATATTCCAATGCTCAGAAACTCATGTACAACAACTCATATCTCATGTGATGTATCCAAGTGCGGTTCAACTGGCTAGGGAACAGGATAGGGTTTATGCACGTCTGCTACCTACCAAATGTAAGGGATGCTGCCTCATGCCTTGCACACCAGGGTGGCTGCCTGATCGTACAGGTACTAACATCACATCTATACATTACATCAACAGGTATATCCACATATCTCAGGCATATATCAATGCATATATCATTTCATAAAAGCATACCATGCATATAAACCACCCTACCATGGAGGTCAGTGGAACAAGCAACAGATCAATCCGAGGACCAGAAGCTTACTTGTCAAGCTAAAGGTTCCCTCACACTCGGTGCCCAAAGGTTCACACGCAATAACACAGTCCAGCGAAGTCAAGGATCTACTTTTCATAACTTCACACCATCAATATCCACAATCTAGCATTACATTGCATTAGGACTATATTTTCTTTATCGTTTAACGACCCTAGGCTTTTCCCAAAGCCATAAGACCTCAACATCTTAGGTCTTGACTTAGTTAACTTATTACAAAGATTCATATTAACCAATTAAGGGTCCAGAAACCCAATCTACACTTCTGTTTGGACAGAACAGTTCATAACAAGAAATTCCCAGAATATCCGGATATTCCTCGGGGGCATATCCGGATATCACAAGTCCCATATCCGGATATCAATATCCTGATATCATATCCAGATATTTCGCTACAGAATGCAGTTCTTGGATTTCGCGAAGATATCCTTCCAAGATTCCATTTTTGACACTTCTAAAAGTTCAAGCATGAATTTTTAGACACATTTAGGCTAATGTTCATGTTAGTTACTTAATCATATCGTTTTACATGCCAAGACTTAATCTTTAACATAGAAACTCATGAACAAAGGCTAGGAATATTATTATAAAAAAAGGTTAGGAATATACCCCCAACAACTCAAAACAGCAGAAAAAAGATGCCTTGATGATTTCTATGCCACTCTACAATGCTGCTATATCAGGCCACGAAAATGGTTTCACAAGTTTGTTTCTTTCCTTCACAACATGTCTTCTTGAACCATCAATGTGCAAGAAAATGGCTTCCACCTCAAAAAACTCAGTGGACAGCCCTACCACAGCCTCAAGCAGACCCCAAACTCCTCAAGACATGTTTTTCTCCTTCACCAAGGTTGCTCTCATGCGTATAGAAGGTCCAAGAAGAAGAATCAATAGGAAAAGTGGTAATTTTAGAGAGATTTTCATGCAAGGAGGGTTATGGGAGAAGGTGGCAGCCAAGAGCACAAGAAAAGCCCACGTAGAAAACTCAGAAACTGACCTAGGTTATTGTGCACCATGTTATTTATATGTGCACTTAATTAATCCAACAATATTAGTCCTAATAGCTCCGCTAATCATTTTAAATCTCAAACCTCATATCCCGAGCCTAGCCATTTTTCTGGAATTGTCATATTTTTATTATAATTCTCGCAGCACTTTGCCGGTATGCGTTTTATACGTAGCCGGTATTAGTTCTGACATCAGCATTCATTATTATGACTCCAAACTTGATATATTTGACTTAGTTAATTTTCTAGGATTATTCATTTACTTATTATAATTTTTTAGGATACTTCATCGGTACGCATTTATACCGTGAAGCAGAACTGATATCTGCACTTTTCATCTGAAAAGCGACAATAAGCATTATTCAACTTTCTAAATATTTATCTTACCATAATTATGCATAATATTTATCAAATCCATGCTCTGGCATCGATAATTTTAATTAATTAATTATTTAACGGTCCAGGTTCTTACAACATGACATAAATTTTTTATGGGTCAGTTCGAACATGAATTCTTGTGTCGTGTGTAAGAACCCGCAACGTTTAATTTAATTAATTAATTACGAGATAAAGAAAATAATTACATAATTGACCCTAATAATTAGGAGAAGGCTTAAATAATTATTATAAGTGTGAAATAATATTGAAAGTCGCTTTTGTGAAGAAAAGTGCAGATACCGGTTCTGCCTCACGGTATAAATGTGTACCGATGAAGTATCCCGGAAAATTATAATAAGTATAGGAATATTCGTAGAATAATATATAGGAATAGTAAAACAAGTTTCAAGTCAAAATAATGTGGTTCTTCATAACTTGCTTCTCTGCTGCTTTCCTATGAATTACAAATGTCTTCCATTCCAAGGATCTTTGAGAAGATGGTGAAAGGGTTTAAACATGGAGTGGTTACAGGTCTAGGGGATAGGAGCATTTTTTCTCATTACTCTGTTCAGAGCTGGACTTATTTTTAAGGGAACACCTTGACTCTTTGTACCTTCTTTTCCTCCTTTGGAGAAAGTTTTCTGGTATTTTCTTCTGAATCCTTTTGAATGGTTTTCCCATTTTCTTTATTTTTTTTCTTCTATCATTTTTGCTCATTTTTTATTTGTTCCTGCCCTTTTGGTTTGACCTGGTGATGTGTTGGTGACTATGAATGAAGTGTTTGGATGGTTGATCCTTGTTAGTGGAATTCATCAGTTCTTCAGCAGTACTCATAGCATTAAGGCAAGTTTAGAAGTTTCATTGTGGTTACACCTCAGGAACACTCTCATGAGTAAGTGTTTGGCCTTTTTCGTTCCTCACCAGCTTAGTTCACATAGATCAGCATCCCTAAAAAATCTGAAGATTAAATCCACTTCTTTTTTCCTATTTCAAGCATTCAGAGAAAGAATAAGAATGACTAATCATTGACTTTGTGTTTCATGCAATTGGCTATTCAAAATTTCACAGCCACAACACTATAACTGAAATGTATGTACTAAACAGTTTGAATCAAAAAAATATTTTTCATTTCAAAAAGAGATAATTACAATAGGGAATGGAAAGGGAAATAAATACACATTACTGAAAGTAAAAGAGAATTAAACATCTAGGAGGGTTTTCTCCTTTTCACTGGGGACGTCTCTTGTCCAAGGTGGTGTCATTCTAAGCACTTGTCTTCTCCTGAGCTGATCTCTTAGTCTTCTTACTTCAGCCTCAGGTAGCCACTTCTCAACGTATTTCAGTAGATTACTAATTACTGCAACAAAGTAATTGATGGTGGACCTCAGCATTGTCCTACCATGACGAATGTGGACAAGCTGCCCTTCAACATCCAATAGCCTCATTTCCAACTGATAGATTCTCCTCTCCAAGTACGTTCCAAAGGCCTTGAGAGCTTCTTTGGTTTCTTTTCGTTCTTCAGCATGCTTGAGGAGGAGTTTACTAAGCAGCAGCTCAGATCTACTGCTGTTCAGGGAGTTAGAGAGTATTCGAGAGTCAGATGCTCTTCTGATTTCACTCTTAACAGCCTGCATTGTTGGTTCAGAAGCAGCAGCACTGGTTTTTCTGATGCTGGTTTGAATGGTGATGAGAAGATGCTCTCTATCTTCCTTCTGTTATTCCTGGAATTTGGTGAAGGAAGATGAGAGTTGGTCCAACCCGTTCCTCAGAGCCTTAAGCTCTTCATTGGTGCTTGCCATGTCAACCCGAGGAACAGATTGCTTTGCAGGCAGCAGATTTTCTATTTTCCTCCCCATCATTTAAATTTTTTTAGCAATACCAATTTGTGATTTCTTCTTTGTAGGAAGGGGAATTGCTAGAATAGGGGAGGAAGGCATCTGTTTGTTTTGCTAGCTGCTGCCAACAAGAGGAGGTTCTTCAGGTGCTTTGGATGATGAGGGGATTGCTTCAGTGTGCTCCTCCATAAGTGGAGGAACTTCCAAACCTTCCTCTTCTGCTAAAGCTCTAGCCAGAGCCTCATCCCCAGTAGTGTCAGGATGAATAACAGGGTACAAAAGGGGGCCTCCCAGACTGATTTGCCTGGGAACAAATGTCTTTTTCTTCTTTTTAGGGGATTCAAAAAGAATCCCCTTTCCTTTGTTAGCTTTCTTTTGTGGCCGAGCTTCTTGCTCAACCACTAGTGTTTCAGCAGCAGGTGCTGCATCCTTTTCTGTTACCTCCTCTCCTCGTTGTTGCCTATGAGAGGGTTGTGGTATTGGAGATGGTGGTGAAGGTTGAGCAGTTGATGGTGCAGGGGACGGAACGTCAGAAGGATTTGTGGAAGAACTACTTGAGGACGTCTCCCTAGCAGCTGGGGTATGTTTCGACGTTCCCCCTGTTTTCAGTCTTTTTGAAAAGGGCTCCTTGTCCCCACTGCTTCCTTCCTTATCAGAAAAAGTGATGGGTTTCTCAAAGGTCGTTCCCTCTGGCCTCTTGGTGCTGATGAAGGCCCTCTTCAGCCTTTGGCTGGAACGTTCCCCCTTTCTTAGGGTAGCTTTAGCAAGGGACTTCTTTTTGCCCTGTTTGCTCTCAGTAGCAACAGGGGCATCCTTCTTTACCTTGATGGGAGGGGGAACAGATCTTCTTGCCTCAGTGTAGGCAGAAGTGGTTGATTTTGAAGGGGTGGCCTTCTTTTTCTTTTGTGGGGCCTCTTTGCCTTCTTCTTCCTCATCATTGAAGACAGTGCGTCTGAATGCTTCAGGCACTGGTTCAGCTGTCTCAATGTAAGTGGTTTTAAGACCATTCCAGGTCTTGGAATTGATGACAGACGCCACCACCGTATCGTCATTCTTGTAAGTTTTCACACCAGCTCTCAAGCAGAGCTTTGTGATCAGGCAGGGAAGGCAGACAATAGTCTTTCTTATCTCCTTCTTCAGGCTGCTGTAGATAAGAGTTAGTGCATCAAAAGGAATGTTTTTCATGATGCAGTAGATTTGAACTTGGAGTGCCCACTTGACAGTGGCCTCATGAGTGGAGGGAGTGAGGTTAGAGTTGGCAAACAATGCCCAAAATCTGGCTTCATCCCTCATGCTTCCCTTGTAGAGGGATCCCTTGGTGTAGGTAGGGTTCTGGATGGCTATCGTCTCCTTCACGTCCTGCAGAAATTTGGCAACGTCGTTACTGTCTATATACTCTTGGTACGGACAGTTGGAAATAGTGGGATGGTGGAATACCTCTTTGACAGCAGTGAGGGAGAATGATAACTTTTTCTCCCTCACTTCGACCTCATTAGTGGTGTCCTCTTTGAGGTAGCCTCCTTGCTTGATACAGGAACTCAGCCACCAACGAGATGTTCACCTCTCGTTCGTCAGTGGCAAATAGAAGCCACTTGACCCTGGTCAATGCCTCTTTTACGAAGGAGGGAAGAGGGGCTTTATCTTTCATGAATATGTTCCTTTCTGGGTAAAAGCGGATAATGAGTTCAGTGAGTTCAGGTTCCTGGCCACGGCTGGCCACAGGAATCACTGTTACTGAGAGTTTGGTCATTTCCATTAGAAAGGAGGCTAGGGCAAAAATGCAGAACGAGGGAAAATGCAAAATTTAGTGGGAAGTAGTAAAACTTGAGGAAGAAAGAGATGAGTTTAAATAGACAACTAGAGGAGGGGAAATGGAGAGTCTTTTGGGACGTGGAGGTTGAAGAGTGGGAGTTACAGAGGTAGCGGAAATAGGGATGTTACTTAATGAAAGGTCAGGGGTTAGTGATGATGGCTGTGAGGAGGTGGAACGGTTTAGGTCAGAAACGTGGGAGAGAAGGAAGGCAGAAGGGATCAGTTGCATTGATGGTTGAGGAGACAGTTGCTTTTCAGGGCACGTTTTCAAAATATGCAATAAATGCGCATTTGATACGGCTGCGTATCTTTTGGAGTGACTCAGCAGGGACAGGTGTCCCTGTCACTCTTATCTCCTCAACCAGGGAACGTTCATTTTTTCTTTTCCTATATTAAATTAAATATTTACTAAACCCTAAATAAACTACAAACCTAACTAATGGGAAAATTTAACAAGTATATTTGAAAAGGAATACTACCTATTTATTAAAATTACGATCCTGGAATGGAACGTACTTTATTTGGACTTGGAGTTGAACATCAGACGTTCCCTCCATTTTGGGAGCTGTGTGGTCAAGTGTAACCACCCCAAAACTTTTCTCTTTGTTAGAGAACAAATGTATCCACTGGGTTTCCTCCCAGTCAGCGCTTAGTTTATTGTCTTTAGCTAGACGTGGTACTTACTTCTTATGTCTCTGAGGATGTTAAGGGAACTTCAGTATCCCCTGGCAACTTTCTTGGTATTCTGGTATTGAGGCTAGCAGCTATCTGTCCTAGGTGGGACTCAATGTTCCTGACCACTGCATCGTTCCTGGTGACATATTCTTTAACATAGTTTTCCAGGGTGTTGATGCGTTGGTCATCTCTGTGGAACGGAACGTAATTAGTTCTTCTTTGTTGTTCAAATGCTCCACTACTGCTGCCATGTTGATACTGCTGTTGTTGATTGTTGCATGGTCTTTGGTTCATGGGTGGCCTCCATTGGGGATTGTGGTTCTGATCCTTCATTATAGTTCTTCCAGGATTTGGATTGGTGTTGCGTCCTACTTGTTGATTGGTTTTGGCTTGGTTGAAGTTCCTGTTTTCAAAGTTTTTTGCATAACACACCAATGCAGTAGATGGACAGTCTGTTGAATCATGAAGGCCACTACAGGATGAGTATAGTTCTGTTTCAGCAGCTGTGAGTTGTAAGACTTCCATCCTTGGTGCTTCTTGATCAGTTTTCAGGTTCTTCACCTCATTCATAAGTGAGGCTAGCTGGGCTTCCATGGCAGTTTGTTTGTCTAATTCGAGCATGCCAGGCTTCCTTACTGGGCTCACCCTGTCTAAAGGCCATTGGAGACATCTTTCTGCAGTGCCTTCTATGATTTCATACCTGGATTCAAGAGTTCCTGTAATGAAATAGCCTCCAGCAGCAAAATCTAAATGTGATTGAGAAGTATGGTCAAGTCCTTTATAAAAAGATTGTAACACTCCCCAACTCTCTACCCCATGGTTTGGACATTTTCTAATGATGTCCTTGTATCTCTCCCAAGCTTCATAGAGATTTTCTCCATAAAATATTCTGAAATTAAAGATCTCAACTCTAACATCAGCTTGGCGAGACATAAGGAGAAATATTTCTAAGAACTTGTTAGAAAGTTCCTCCCAAGAGTGTATTGATCCTGGGGTGAGAGTTTTCATCCACGTTTTTGCTTTTAAACCTAAGGAGTGAGGAAATAACCTCATTCTCATACTTTCCTCTGTCACATCCTCAGCTTTAAAGTTATCATAGATATCTTGGAAGTTTTTGAGGTGTGTGTAGGGAGTCCATTGAAGACTCCAGCTTCCCTGATCATGTGAAACATGATGGGTTTTAACTCAAAATTGGGTGCTACAGGAGGGAGGATTACTCCCCTTTTTGTTCTGTTTCTGAAAGGAGTAGCCAAAGTTCTAAAAAATTTCTCAGGTGGAATATCCTCATTATTATTGTTACGATCAACCATATTTCCAACAATTTCTTCCCCGAGGTTTCTTCTTCTTCTGTGAAGAGTACGTTCTGGTTCAGGATCGAAGAGAAACTCAGGTATCTCAGTGGAGTGGTGAGAATCTATTTCAGACTCTTCACTCATAAACCATAAAATACAGTAATATGAACAACAAAATTAGTGATAAGACTAAGTGAAACAATGGAATATACAAAGTATGTACTAAAAAAATAGTAATAAGAACAAGATTCAGTGTTTCTATCCCCAGCAATGGCGCCAAAAACTTGTTGTGTGGTTTGTTGTTGGTTGAAAAAGATATATTATGATGGAGTACGTTCCTTTGTTCTAAATTAGCAAGAGGAAACAAATATGTTCTCTTACTTCCAACCCAAGTGCGCAAGTGCACGCATCAAGTAATAATGAGTGTATTAAAGCCCAGATTATCGTTCCCACGAGGACAGAACTCTAAATAATGCCTTAAACTATTTTATAAAGAATGAAAAAGAAAAGAAAAATAAGTGATTGACCTGCTTGGTCAAACGTTCCCTACTATCTTGACAACGTTCCTCAAGAACAGCAGGTTCAGTCCAAAGACAAACAGCTCCTCGCGTCACTTACATGTGCAATATAAGTTCAAAAATAATTTAACAATATAAGTTCCAAAATAGTGCAATGTAGCAGATAATCATATCATGTGTGTCAATACTATTCCACTGATCAGAGAAATACAGGAATATGTCTATTACCCACACATAATGCAAGACGCCACTTGCACCCACCCACAGTCTCACTGTAATAGCCCGTGTTAACCCGGATTGTTAACATACTATCGTATTAAGCCATGCTTAATTAAAATGCGGAATAACTTTTTCTTTAATTCAACTATGACGTCATTAGCCTTAGCCAAGTTGATTACTTAATCAATTTTATAAAATAATTCCTATATGTAAATTGCAAGACAACTAATTGAAATACCTCATATATAAATATAAAGTGAGTATGTAAGTCACAGGACTACAACACATAGCCTGGACTAAAATCCTGATACATTAATACAACTTTAACTTAAACAAGACAATCAAGTCTGTGTGGCATGGACAAACCCCATGCTCACCAAATAAGGCAATAATGCACAACATCAGTCTCAACAGACAATATCATAATCATAGCAGAAAACATAAACATCAGCCAATATCCAGTCATGTCAGCATGTACAGCAGTATCTAACTCAACTCTGGCCTCCTGCCACTAAGAGTCTCAACCCCTAGGTTCCCTGAACCTGAAATAAGCGTCCCCAAACGTGGGATGAGATCTCTAGCAAGAAATCTCAGTAAGACAAGGGGTCCTCAAGGATCTTCCACCCCAAGCTCACTTACATGTGCAATATAAGTTCTAAAAACAGTAATTTCTAGCATAAGTTCCAAAAGTATGCAGTGCAACAGATACCCAATGCCATATGAGTTATCACTATTCTACTGACCAGAGAAATGCAGGAATATGTCTATTACCCACATAGTAAGTACAAGGAACACCGCTTGCACCTCACCCACAGCCTCACCCTATTGTATGTACTACATACTCAGGCTTACCGTATAGGTGGACTCACATGCATATCATAACAACACATTGCATATAATAGCTCAACAGCATTTCCAAATCATCCAAAAGCATGTAACACAACATGCATAAACCACATCCCCATGGGACATGGTGGAACCACAACATGGCTAAACTGAGGACACGAAAGCTTACCTTGCAAGCAATCAATCCAAGCCAAGAGTCCAACCACTCTCACAATCCAAACACAGTAGTATCACAATCTGTTATGGACCAGTAATATATCATTAAATATGCACCACAAGCATACAACTTAAAGACCACGCCTTTCCATTACATTTTACATCTTAAGGCTTCCAACAAAGCCATAAGCCCTTAATAACATGATTCTGACTTAGTTCATTAATTACAGAAGTCCAACTTCCTTAATCTAGGGTCCAAAAACCGCCAATAGCCTACTGTATGAATAGTGCAGCTACTGTTCTTCAAAATCCCAGAGTAACCGGATATTCCTCGGGGCATATCCGGATATGCAATATCTGGATATCTTACTGACCATATCCGGATATCCAGATCCCCATAATATCCGGATATCCAATATCCGGATATTTGCTCGACAAATATCCGGATATTTCATGACAGAATGCAGTTTCTGCATTTCGTGAATATCCAGTCCAAAGGTCTAACTTTTAACACTTGTACACGTCCATGGATCCATTTCACGAATACATCATGAGGTATGGGTGTGGGATAAGGATGGGGATGAGGATGAGGAGTCTATAGTCTTCTTCTTCATCATCATCTTTTTCTGCTTCTTCTTCTCCATTTTGTTCAGTAATTTCTGCAAGAGATTATCCGTCTTCTTCTGTTTCTCCTTTTGTTGCCTTAGCTCGGTGTCCATTTTATCCCTTTCCCACCTTAGCTCGGCGTCCATTTTTCCCTTTGCTCTTTTTGCTGCTGCAATTCGGCGTCCATTTTTGCCTTTGCTCCTTTTGCTGCTGTAATTCTGCTCCAATTTAGCAGTCATTGCTTGCATTCTGGCGAGCTCATCTGCAATAATAACAACATATTCTTAGGTCAATTATTTTGTACTTAATTTAAATGGACTAGGTAGTGAAATTTTGAACAATTAACTATAAATGCCTTTACCTTCAGAAACACTTGGAAGTTGTCTAGAGGGGCGCTTGGTTCTCTTGAAGTTGCTAGCAGATGCTCCTAGGCCAAAAATTCTTGCCTTTTTATTAAATGGCTCAGTCGCTGATGTGCCTCTGGCAAGTGTGATTTTTCTGTGATAAAATTGACGAGAATTGAGTCATAAGAGAGCAAATTAAATACATATTTGCTAATTATATTGATTCTTTGAATGTCAATAATATTCACCTTTTAATTGTATTTTTACAGGGAAAATAAATGAAGAATTATAAAAAAAAACCTGTTAATGCAATTTTCCACGATTATAGCACACTATGAGTTCCAAGCATGGCGCGGGTCAGCACCAAATTGGCACAAAAACCACACCAGATTACGAACTTTGCAGCGAGGACATCAAAGTGGCGCGAGGTAGCAACAAAGTGGCGCTCCTCAGCGCAACAAGACAGAACCTTGGCGCAACCTAGCGCCATTTACGAAAGAAAGTGGCGCTTCTCAGCGCAATAACACAGAAGATTGGCGCAAGGGAGCGCCAAATTACAAAGGAAATGGCGCAAGCTAGCGCCGCAAGACAGTGCACTGGCGCTAGCTAGCGCCTAAAAGTCAAGGGAGTTGGCGCTAGTTAGCGCCAATGAATAGTAAAAGTGGCGCTAACTAGCGCCATATATATTGAAAAAGTGGCGCCAACCAGCGCCAATGAATAGTGAAAGTGGCGCTAGTTAGCGCCAATGAATAGTGAAAGTGGCGCTAACTAGCGCCATTTGTGTGCAAAAGTGGCGCCAACCAGCGCGGGTTTGCGGGAACAGATCTCCGTCTTTTCTGAGGGCATTTTTGGAAGGAGAAGAGAATATTATAAATGTGACATTTGCTGAATTAGGTCAGCAGACTTGGCAGATCTGAAAAAAGGAAAAAAACACAGATACAGGGTTCAAGGACAGATCTGGAGATTGGAGGAGAAGAGCACTGGAGTTGTTCTTCGTTCTTCATCTACATCTAGTATTTCTTTATCTTTTGTTTTAATTTTATGTTGAATTTTAGATCAGCGATCATGATGTTGATCGGCTAGATCATTTTTATTGTAGTCAGGGTCACGATCCATATGTGAACCCTTGATACGAAGGATTGATTTGTGATTTTTAATTTATATAATTATCTTTATCTTTACTCTGTGCGAATTTTATATTCCCTTTATTAGAATTGATCAATCTGATAGTTGGGGGTATTCTGAGGATCAAAATCCTAGATAGGAATATTGGGGTTTTGATCTTGAAAGGGGGTAAGATAACAATCTGTATGCGTGCTAGGAATAGACGTGTATACGATTGCAGATGCTTAAATTATCACGCCCATTGCTTGATCCCATGAGAAACATTGCAAGGAATTGGGGTTTCTCATGGGATTAAAGGGTTAACCCTGCAAGGAATTGAGGGTTAACTATTAAATCTTTTAGATGATAATTTATCTGAGTGATTATATAAATGATTTTTATAAATCAATCCGGAGTAAAAAGCGGGGATCATTTGGTGAATGAACCCTGGCTACAATACTTTTCTTATATTTTTCTACAAATCAAGTTTCAATTGTATTGTTTTCTTTTTCAATTTAAAAAAACACAAAAACAAGTCTTTATTTTTAATTTCACTCAATTTGACAATATTTGTCGCAAAAACCCTTTTGGAAATCATCCATTCTTAAAGGAAAATTTTTACTTGATATTAGATCTAATCCCTGTGGAGACGAACTGTATTTATCACTTTATTACTTGTGCGATCGGTATACTTGCCGGAGAGCATCAAGTTTTTGGCGCCGTTGCCGGAGATGCCCTCATTACCCCATGACCAATGGTGATCAGGTCCGAATTTTTTTCAATGGGTGTAAACCTGAAGTTCGGATGGTGCTGAATGGTGCAGCAGGTGGTAGCATCAAATCCTTGAGAGCAAATGAGACTCTTGAGTTAATAGAAAGAATGGCTGCCAATGAAAATGAATGTCTGACAGCCAAGCCTAAGAGAGGGATTCTACACCTGGATAACAATGATGCAGTTCTAGCTGAAAATAAATTGTTAGCACAACAGCTAGCAAATTTGACCTCAAGGCTGGACAAGATGCAACTTTCCACTATGCAAGTTGCATATGTGATTTGTGAATACTGCAAGGGTGAGCATGAATCCAATGAATGCTCATCTTTGTTATCTTCTGATTCTCCTCAACAAGTGCAAGTGAATGGAGTATGGTACGAGCAAAGATCTCCACCAAGAAACATTCCTAGGAATCAGGATTTCCCTTCTGCAAATAACAATTTTCAGAGGAGAACTCAAGGCACGGGACTGGATTACAATTCCAACAACTACTTGCAGCCTCCACCAGTCCAAGCTAAGGAGCCTTCTGATTTGGAAAGGTTAGTTGGACAAATGGCCCAACACTCCAATGCCTTCATGGAAGAGACTAGGGCCACCACTAAAAACATGAATGCTTCTATCAGGAATTTAGAGAATCAAGTTGGCCAGCTGGCTAAGCAAGTTGCTGATAAAAATCCAGGCACTTCCTCTAGTAACACATTTAAAAATTCCAAGGAGGATTGTATGTTTATCACAACTAGAAGTGGTAAGGTGGTAGGAGCTCCAGAAAAGCTTAAGGTGGTGGAGGAGCCAGAAAAAGAAGAGGAGATTCCTTCTAATGTCCAAACACCTATTCAGAAAGGTGAAGAAAAAGAGCCTCCTATTGTTGTTGAAAAGAAGAGGTTTGAGCTCAAACCTGAATATGTAAGGGCTATGGCACCATATCCTGAAAGATTCAAACAGGATGATCAGAAAAAGCATTATGGCAGGTTCTTGGACCTTTTCAAAAAGCTTCATATTAATATTCCATTTGCTGAAGCTTTGGTCAATATGCCAAATTATGCTAAATTTATGAAAGATCTTTTGTCAAGGAAGCACAAGTTACAAGAGTGCCAAACTGTAGCACTTACTGAGGAGTGCAGTGCTATCCTTACAAGAAAATATCCTCCTAAGCTTCGTGATCCCGGAAGCTTCAACATTCCCATTGAAATTGGTAATACAAAAATCAGAAGGGCACTATGTGATCTTGGGGCGAGCATTAATTTGATGCCTCTTTCTATTTGCAAATCTTTGGGGATCACGGAACTAAAACCCACTATGGTTTCTCTTCAACTTGCTGATAGATCTTTAAGGAAACCTAGTGGAATCATTGAGGATGTTCTTGTGAAGGTGGACAAGTTCATCTTTCCTGCTGATTTTGTGGTACTTGATATGGGGGAAGAAAAAGAGATGCCTCTTCTTTTGGGAAGACCTTTCTTAGCTACATCTCGTGCATTGATTGATGTTGAAAACGGGAAGCTTGAGCTAAGAATGAATGATGAGGCCGTTACCATCAACGTCTTTGACTCAATAAAATATTCTTCTCCCAAAGATGATTGTTTTAATCTTGATGTTTTAAAGAAAGAAGAGGACAAAGAAGATAGTGCCTCAAGAGTTGAATTGAAGGAGCCTTCTGAACTCTAAAAGATATCTTCTGGGGTAATAAGGAGGCGGTGATTGAAGCACTGAAGGAACGAGAGACTGATTTGAAGGATAAAGATCCTTCTTCCCATACCCACAAAATTCTCAATGAGGATGATGACAAACATAGGAGGAAACCCCAAAGGAAACGTACTCCTACAAAGAAGAAGGTAAGAAGAAAGGAAGTAGTGAGATTCTTTGATACAAGTTGGAAGAGATACCGGGAGCTGAAATTTGACAAGAGACACCGAGACTCTATCTCTCGGAAAAATCAAAGTTTCAAAGAATTCTTAACATGGATCCATGGTTTGGATATCTGGGAATGGTGTATACACCAAGGCAACCAGTACCACCAGCTTAATTGCTGAGTCATCCCACACTGCTGAGGGGGATGACATGGAGGGCTGATTTCTCCTGCTGATGGAGATCTTGTATATTAGTTTATGTTTCTGTTTCGTATTTTTAAGTTATTTTGTGTTGGTATATTTTTCTCTGATGTTTTAATGTGTGCATTATAGTTTCTTCTATATGCCACTATTTGTTCTATTGTGCAGGTTTTTTCTTCCTTCTTGGGGTTTAATTATTGCTGAGGACAACAATGCTCTAAATCTGGGAATGGTTGGCTTGCACCTTAGCACTGCAATTCTTCTATCAGGGGAGATATTCTAACTTTTTAATTTTCTTAGTTATTTTTTGTGTGCTATAATAAAAAAAAATGGTGTGTTTTGAACAAATCACAGGTTTAAATGTGCTCATCTTTTTAATGTACATGATTAAATTCTTGGAATATATTGTATGACTTTCTGACATAACATTGCATAGGCATAATTAGATTGCATGATTGCTCGGTTGTCTGAATTAAGATTGTGAATTCTGATAATGTCTGAAGTCAATTTTCTTGAGTCTACATTGATACCATAGCTGTGAGGTTTTGAGCCTAAACACTGAAATTTTTGTTGAAAGGCCTCACTGTTGTAATACTCTAGAACTTGATTTGTTTCTCTGTAATGCATGCATTGATTGATATGATAAAGGCATTTTGTTCTTATTAGCTATTGGCCAAAATAGCCCACCTGTATGAAATTTTCCCTTGCTAGCCCTTTTGAGCCTGAATTGATTTATTGTAAAATGACCTGTGGCCTGATTAATGGCTTAGCCAATATCCATATAACTTACCTTGGTTGAGATTGAATCACTGAAAGTGTTGGAAATAAAGTAAAGAAAGTGAGGTAGTCTCACAATGATCAAGAAAAAAAAAAAAAAAAAAAAAATGCAAATGAAAAAGAAAAGAAAGCAAGAAAAAGGAAAAGAGTAAAAGGTGGCAGGAATGAATTCCCGGAATTCTGTGGGAATGTTAGTGGAGCAAAACAATTGAGTTGAAATTGTTAAAAATGAAATAATATCAGTTTTCAATCTCTTGGTTGTTTGAGCTACTATCCAAATTTCCCTACCTATTACTCCAGCCAAAGTTACAACGTGAAGTCCTTTT
>JAVKPL010014503.1:0-84353 GCA_032173675.1 Gastrolobium villosum
TGACCAAATTCAGCATAATCATGACCAAGACTTTCACAGCCAAAAGTCCTTTGGATTCAGTAGAGGAAGAGGAAGGTCATTTGTTCGTAATAACAGAAATAACAGGGGTAGAGGACGCAACAATGTGCAATGTCAGCTGTGTTACAAATTTGGACATAGTGTTCAAAGTTGCTGGTACAGGTTTGATGAGAATTTTGCACCTGAATCATCCTCATATGAAGCTCCACACTATTTTCCTGTTCCTACACAGTCCTTTCGAAGGCCACATTAGTACATTCGACCTCCTGCACATCCTCCTCAAGTGCTGCTCACAGCTAATCAATTCACACCAAATCAACTTCAGCACATGCCTCAACCACAATGTAATGCTGCCCACAGGGACAAGGATTCTTGCCAACTCCTCAAAATGCCCAAGCTATTGAGTGGTATCCAGACTCAGGAGCCTCTCATCATGTCACAGCTCATCCTCAAAATCTTCTACAAAGCACTCAGCTGTCAGGAGCAGATCAAGTCTATATAGGGAATGGCCAAGGTCTAAGGGTTAATGCTACTGGTTTATCTTCCTTTCCTTCTCCTTTTCAACCACACACTCAACTACACCTTAACAATCTATTACTTGTCCCTTCTATTACCAAAAACCTCATTAGTGTGAGTAAATTTGCTAAGGATAATGGAGTCTATTTTGAATTTCACCCCTTTACTTGTTGTGTGAAATCACAGGAATCTCATGAAGTGCTGCTGGAAGGTGACTTGGGTTCAGATGGTTTATATCGTTTCCAAGAAATCTGTCTTACTCCCAACTCAAGACAGAATTGTCATCCTACTTCTCTGTCTTTTTGTAATACAAATATAGGTCATAGTCCTATTTCTTCCATAAATGTAAGCTCTAGTCAACAGGGAGCTGTAGCTTCCTCATATATGTACTCCTTATGGCATTGTCGTTTAGGTCATCCTCATACTGAGGCTCTTAACTCTGTCTTGAGGTCTTGTAATCTCCCCATTCCAAATAAAAATGATATTAAATTTTGCTCAGCTTGTTGTTTGGGTAAAATACATAGATTACACTCTCCATCATCTACCACAGTTTATGACAAACCTTTTGATTTAATATTTAGTGATTTGTGGGGTCATGCCCCTATGACATCTACTTTAGGCTTTAGATACTACATCTCCTTTGTGGATGCCTACTCAAGATACACCTGGATCTTTCCTCTCAAACAAAAATCTGAGGCATTAGTTGTATTTTCTCAATTTCAAGCTCTTGTATCCAATCATTTTCAGTCATCTATTAAAGCTCTCCAAACTGTCTGGGGAGGAGAATTTCGATCCTTTCATCAAACTTTGAAACAACAGGGTATTGTTCATAGGATCACATGTCCACACACTCATCATCAAAATGGAGTGGTTGAGAGGAAACATCGTCACATAGTTGAAACTGGTCTCACATTGCTTGCTCATGCATCTCTACCAATCAAATTTTGGGATCATGCATTCATTTCAGCTGTTCATCTCATTAATCGTCTTCCAACTGCTGCTTTAAAGTTTGAAGTACCTTTCACCAAGCTTTACAAATCCACTCCTGACTATATAAGCCTTAAGGTCTTTGGTTGTGCCTGTTTCCCATTCTTGAGACCCTACAACAACCATAAATTAGATTTCAGAAGCAGTGAGTGCATATTTCTAGGTTACTCTCCCAATCATAAAGGGTATAAATGCTTGAACTCTTCTGGTCGTTTATTTCTCTCCAAAGATGTACTCTTCAATGAAACAAAATTCCCTTATTCCTCCTGGATAACAGTACCTTCCCATGACACTATCTGTCCTATTTCACAACCTGTTACAAACTAATTCCCTTGGTTCCATCCTCACCTTTACACACAGATTCTTCCTCTTTTGGTCTTCAACTGTCATCCCCTGCTTCTTCTAGCTCACATCCTATTGATCCCAACATTGCAACTATTGTACATCAGTGTAATTCTCCTCTCCCAGTCACTTCTCCTTCTGCTTTTACCCAGTTACAAGATGTTTCCTCCACAGCAGCATGCACTTCACATTCCCAAAGTGAGCACACACCTTCAAGTAATTCAGGTACTCCTTTATCCTCTCCTTTACTCACTTCTCCTTCATCTTCCAACACCAGTTCTGGGTCAGAATATGTCCCTTCTGGCACTCTTTCTCCCTCTTCTGGTCATTCCATCATGACTCGCTCTAAGTCTGCCCTTATATCTCGCATTCTTCTCACCACCCTTGAAGCTACAACTGTCAAGCAAGCTATTTGTAATCCCCATTGGCTTGCTGCCATGCAGTCTGAGTTTCAAGCCCTTCAAGCCAACAGTACCTGGACCTTGGTTCCTCTTCCCAAAAACAGAATGGCTATTGGTTGTAAATGGGTTTTCCGAATTAAAGAGAATCCAGATGGGACTATTAGCAGATATAAGGCACGATTAGTGGCTAAAGGATTTCACCAGCAAGCTGGTTTTGACTACACTGAAACCTTCTCCCCAGTTGTCAAACCTATTACCATTCAGACCATACTTACCATTGCCATCTCATTTGGTTGGCAACTAAGGCAATTAGATGTCAACAATGCCTTTCTCAATGGCATCTTAGAAGAAGAAGTGTACATGACTCAACCTCCTGGTTTTGAATCTTCTAACAAATCTCTTGTTTGCAGGCTTCATAAGGCTCTCTATGGTTTGAAACAGGCACCAAGGGCATGGTTTGACAAGCTTAAGGTCTCTTTGCTTCATCTTGGCTTTACAGCAAGCAAATGTGATCCTTCCCTCTTCCTCTACCGCAAGTCCAATCACTGCATCTTTCTCTTAGTCTATGTGGATGATATCATCATCACTGGAAATGATGCTACTCTCCTTCAATCAGTGATCCAGAATCTGAACACTGCCTTTGCCTTGAAGGATCTTGGTGATCTTGATTTCTTTCTTGGTATTGAGGTTAAAAAGACCTCCTCTGGTGCACTTTTTCTCTCACAATCTAAATATATTCGCAACCTACTTACTAAAGCCAACATGGCTGAAGCAAAGGGCATCTCTACTCCTCTTCCCTCTGGTTGCAAGTTATCCAGATATGGTTCTAATTATCATTCTGATCCCTCATTCTATCGCTCAATTGTTGGAGCCTTGCAGTATGACACACTCACTAGGCTCGAGATTAGTTTTGCTGTCAACAAGGCTTGTCAATTTATGGCTCAGCCCCTTGAGGATCACTGGACTGCTGTTAAACGGATATTACGGTATCTTAGAGGCACTATTCAGCATGGTATGTTATTACAACCTTGTCATCCTAGTCATCCCTTCTCTATTACTGCTTTCTGTGATGCTGATTGGGCTAGAGACCCTGATGACCGTAGATCAACTTCTGGTGCTTGTGTGTATTTTGGTTCAAATCTGATCTGGTGGTCTAAGAAGCAATCACTAATTGCCCGTTCAAGCACTGAAGCTGAATATCGCAGTCTAGCTCTTGCCACGGCTGAGGTTCTCTGGTTAAAGTCTCTTCTTAGTGAACTTCACATTCGGTTTACTACTCCCCTCATACTATGTGATAATCTCAGCACAGTGTCTTTGTCCCACAATCCTGTGCTACATGCTCGCACTAAGCACATGGAATTGGATATCTTTTTTGTTCGGGAACGTGTTCTGGCTAAGGATGTCCGCGTTTGTCACATTCCTGCTGTTGATCAAATTGCTGATACCTTGACTAAGAGCCTTTCAGCCTCACGTTTTGCTGCTCTCAGAGACAAACTCAGTGTTACTGATCTCTACTCTCTTTCTCATCCACCCTGAGTTTGCAGGGGGCTATTAGAGTAAAGCAAACATAAGGATACTTTTGTAATAGCACAAGTAATGAGTTGTTAGTATGTAACTGAATAGTTAGTATGTAACTGATTCTTGTTAATATGTAACTGAGTAAGTAATTAGTATGTAACTGATTCTGTTCAAACAGAATCAGTGACGTGTCTCTATTATAGCTCTTTAAAAGAGCAACGTGTATTTGATCCCATTCAATTCAAGAAATACATCAGATATTTTAGTTCTTTCTCTCTTGCATCCTCTGAATGACTTCATTCTCTCTCTCTCTCTCGTTTATCTCTTTCTCCTTTTCTTTGAAGATATAAAAGAATTTCCTTGTATTTCGAAATATTTAAATACTCAACATGATCTCATTTTATATCTGATTCTTATGCTTATACTTTATTTATTCCGTTGATAATTGAAAATTAATTTCTGAATTCTGGAAAACTATGCTTTCACCCTTAACTATTTCACATGATTTTTTGACTTGTGTTTTTTGTGTACAATTGAGATAATTCACTACCTGCCTAAGATTGAGCATTTTGGCAAAGGCCCAGATGCGCTTATCAAGGCTGGCCAAATTGCGCAGAGCAGTTGAAGTCTCTGCTCTCTGATATGCTTGTCCATGTGGTAAGTCAAAATAGTGAGTGCTACAGCTATTACTTTCAAGTACTTTTCCTAGCTGTAACCTTTATGATCCAAGAGAACTCTTTAAGCTAGTTCATATTGCTTGACAAGAAACCTTCACACTTCTGTCTTTGCATATTGAAAACCATCTCAAAATTAATAGGAAGCTGTATCTACAGACCTATTGAGCATGTTAGTGTGTTCTAGCAAGCAAGTTCATGTGTTGCCTAATGTTTCCTGCAAAACTTGCTTCTTATATTCAAAATAATTGTTTTGCCTAGTCCCACTTTCATTGCTTGGGTGAAATGTCCAAGGAACTGTGACCTGCTTTGAATACCACATCCTGTGAAAGAATAAGACATGTATGGCATTCCACTTGCCATTTGAAGTGTCAGATTGTGGGGAATATCTAAACACAAATATTAGATATTAATATGATATTTATATGCTGTGACTCTGTGAGTACTCCTTTTGGAGGGAGGGGAGGCAGGGATATGATCTACTTAGTTCTCTGAGCGTGATACTCATTATAACGATTGCTTTCTTTCTGTTCTTGATACACCCTGATATCTTGGTTAACAGCAGTTGTGGTTGCTAATATTTTTTCCATCTGAACTAATTATGCTATGTCCCTAGGTCAAAACAGGCATGCGACCCTCTCTTAGTGCAGTGAAGGTCCTTTGTCAGAGCCTTATAAAATTTCCTGTCAAAGGTATTCACTTGTACAAAAATTTCTAACGTATTTGTTTAATTGCAATTGGACGGACTTCTGTACTTCATTTTTGCTGAAGGCAGCTATTGTTGTTGATCCTGTCATGATATCTACCAGTAGAGATGTACTTGCTGGTCCTTCTGTTCTTGTTGGATTTCGGTATGTGTTTTTGAACCTGAACTGTGCTGCATCTGTATAACATGAAAGTATTTTCCATACTCTTTGGTCTTCACAACAGAATTCAAATACTCTTCACCATTTGAAACCCTGTGATGTTTTGGCCTGTGCTTAATTTTTTTGATGCACTACAATCCAAGAGTACTTCTCTTGGCAGGGTTCTCAGTCACTTCTCCCTTGATTGATAAACCAAGAGTACTCCTCTTGGCACGCTATTCTCCCAATAAGAAAACAGTAACCAAGAGTAATCTTCTCGGTAGGGTACTCCCTTGATAAACAAACCTAGAGTGCTCCTCTTAGGTTGAGTTATCCTCACTCAAGTTTCAAATACTCTATGAAGGAAACGAAATATCAATAATCAATTATGCTAAAGTCTGAATTACATAAGGCACCTACAAGGTATTTATAACCCAAATATAATAAAAATTCTAAATCAATGCTAATTAGATATACATAAGTTTAATAAAATAATAATTTCCTTAAAATGGGTATTTTATCAAAGATAAAACCCCATAAAATATGAAAAGATATCAATATCATAAATAACATAATTATCATCAAATCCATAAATCATTCTGCATAATCTATTTTGCATAATTTTTTATGGGTTTTTTGTCTATTGGTATTTATGGTTTTTGGCAGAAAACCAAGTTATTTTTAAAATTCAATTTTATTTTCATCCTTATTTCGTACAACACTAGATAGATGGATATTGGATACAAATACTGCTTCTAAAATTATTTCACGTTTATTAATAATGTCACTAATTGCTCTTGCAGTACTCTTAAATCAAATCTATAACAATGATAAATTGGTATCATCTTTTACTGAATTATCTCAAGGGAGAAACATGCTCGACATGTTTTACTCAAGACATACTTCCAAATGGATACTTTTAGGAAATTACTTTTACATATATGCTTAGAACTATATAGTGAAACAAACTTCTAAGATCAGAACAACATCTAACGTTGCATGACATGTTTACCTGTAAATACTTTTGCTTATATTATAGTAGCGTTGCCTTACATTTGTTTTTTTAATTTGTTTTTCTTCAGACTTTCCCAAGTAACTATACACTTTGTACTGTTTATATCTAAATGGCTGATACAATATCCAGAACACGGACCTGGAAACCTTTTAGTAAAATCTTTCTAAAAGAACGCAGTGCATTTTATACATATCTCATAAAGCACTTGTATCGATGAAGTTTGATACTCTGTGAGAAGTAAAGTGATTGTTTGATTGAATTTCACTTTGGCCCTGAGGGCCTGAGGAGTACTTTTGGAGATAAGAATACATTCCATATTTATGATATCACTGTACTAGAATATAAAAATAATATGTTGTGTATTGATCTAATTCAGAGAGTTACAATATATAGAGACTCTAATGAGCTTAAGTAAAAGACCCAGACCTAATACAATCAGAATAATTACAGGTAGTAAGTAATTTAATCATATCTAATATATTCTAAAACTCCCCCTCAAGCTGGTGCGTGTATATTGTGAGCACCAAGCTTGCTACAAATGTATTCAACCCGAGGACCTCTAAGAACTTTAGTGAAGACATCCGCTAGTTGATCAGAAGAGTTGACAAAAGCTGTCTTGATTTCTCCTGACTGAATCTTTTCTCGAATGAAGTGACAAACAATCTCTATATGTTTGGTTCTCTCATGAAATATAGGATTAGAAGATATATGTAGCGCAGCTTGATTATTACAAATGAGTGTCATGGGTTGTTTCTGTTCACAAAGATGAAGCTCCTGAATCAACTGCTTTAACCAGATTAACTCACAGGTAGTATTTGCCATTGCGCGATACTCAGCCTCTGCACTAGATCGAGCAACAACTGGTTGTTTCTTGCTCTTCCAAGAAATTAAGTTTCCTACAAAGAAGTTGGACAAGCAAATCTGCCAGCCAACCTCAAAACGACTCCAAACAGCCTTCACTAAATTAATTATTCTAGAAAATCCACTCAACCAATTACTCTCAAAGTTTTATACAGTAAACTAGACACCTCAAGCTTTAATTTGACATATCATACACCTAATTTAACCAAGAAACGAAGCGGGAATAATTTTCCCAATCTCGCACCAGATCTGCCACATGTGCAGTGGCCACATGGGCAGTCCGTGGTCTCTGCCTTCTACAGGCCGACGTGCAACCTAGAAAAATCCCAAATTTTACCACAAAGTAGACGACATCACAAGCTTCAAAACGACGTATGGCACGTCCCTATTGGACTTATGTGGAGGGAGATATTCTCTCCCAAAGTTCGCCTAAATTCTGCCAATTTCTAGAAATTTCACCAAAGTTTCCTTTGTTTTTCCAATAAATCCCATATTTGCAAATGTGTTCTCTAACCTCAATTTGCACCTAATAATCATGGGTGGCATACAAGGACCAGCAATGCCTTGGTGCTCTTACAACCCTTCACAATTTATATTCAATTTGCTCAAAATACACAATCAATGCTTACTTTTTCAAGTTAACTAACTTAATCACAAAGGTCCAATTGTATGCATTCTTTGGATCTTACAACATTATTCATATCCTAGAATAGGCCTATTGCTTTTTCATCATATACATACTTCAATGTTACATCAATTCTCCATATTACAATTTAAAACTTCTCAAATAGACATATTACAATTTACATTGCCATAATCTTTCCAATGAAACATAATAATCAACAACTAAATTTAGCCAAAAGAGACATGAACAAAATGATAATATGAATGGTCCTATCTCAACATAGAGTTCATGTCCTAGGTTTAGCTTAGGCCCAATGGCCACCAAAATGCAAAATAAGCAAAAGTCCTCATGCTCAACTTACGAGCTTCTTGCCCGCCGACCCGACACCACTGTTACCACCTGAAATAAAGTCCCCAAAGCGGGGTGAGATATACGGATATATCTCAGTAACCCAGAGGTTCTGGAGAATATTCCACCCCATGGCTCACTTCGATGCATATAAACAATATTACATAACATTCGAAAACGGGATAAAGCAAGAGATTTAGTGAAGTAGGGAAGCATAGAGAAACAAAATACAACAAAGTTGGAATGGTCAATGCCAAAACCACGAAACGTCCAGCCTATTGGCCTCGGCATATAGCCTACGGGTTTCAAACCAAGGAGTGTTCCCAGAACATCAACCAAGACACCCTCCATCCGTATCCACCCGAGATTTCCTTGTGTGCTCATATCCGGATAACACACCATGATCCCAGGTCAACTGGAACTCCCTCACGGAGACCTATCCAGTGGAAGTCCCTAACGCCGGAAGGCAAACAGTCTACTGGCCAGAGACACAGTACATCCCATGTACCACAACACGTATAATATGCATGAACATGTTATCCTATATTATTTACATACATTTCCTACCATTATCCTCAACGGGCATGGTGGAACACACACGAGGATCAAACCCCAGTACCAAGGGATTACCTTACTAATCTCCTTCTCACCACTCCAAAGCAATAAATCCCCAAGCAAGGTACAACAGAAATGCCATAATCCCTTTTGGTCTAGGACCAAGGGCAACCCATCGAGCTCACGGTTCCGGGTTCAAATTCGAGGGAGACAACCTACAATGATCACACAAGGATCATCAATACAAGGTGCAATCAACCAAGATTACAAAGCACCAAAATCCTCCCCTACACAATGGTAGGTTCGGCCAACATAGTGTTAATTTCCAAAATATTTTCCTGAATTTTCTTTTTATTTTTCTTTAGCATCATAATGCTACAACAACACTATTTAAGGTGCTACTTCCCATCCTACACCATCACAAAACCCTTTTTCCATTTATTCTACTCTAGGTCCAATTGTAAATTCCACACAAACCAAGTATTTTTCCTTTTATTTTTCATGCATGCACTCATCACACAACACCTCTAAACACCATTTAACACCACAACACATCAATTACATAATTTTACAACATCACACCCTATATGCCCTCTCTAGGCTGAATTCAACATGCTCATAAACCAAAGGGTATTCAATCCAATTTAATACTTCCACACACCTTACAATCCTATATTTAATTCATACAAACATTCCACAACTCAATTACACAATCACCCCACATAGTCATTTCATAAAGTGTTGAATCATCCATTCCAAAATTTGACTAAGTTACCAAAAAATTCATCAATAATTTTTATGACAACAATCATTCTAAAACATATTTCTAGGTCACTTTCATCTAATACACAATTTCAATTTGAGCTCTCTAACTACATCAATTACACAACTCATGCTCTAGGTTTTCAAAATTTAGATTCATGAATCAAGTCATAAAAAGGGTTGAAATATACTCACAAGCTTGGCCTAGGACCTCTCCAAGTGATCCCCAAGCAATGACTTGAACACACAACTCCAAAATCACAAAAACTCCTCCAAATTCCGTGGCTGGTTTTGCCCCATTTCTCTCAAATGAGAGGGTTTCAAGGAAAACTAATCGGTGAGTTGTGTTCGGATGATGATTTCCAATAACTCTGCTCACAAACTTTTCTTGATTCGAGGTTGTATGGAGGGAGTTATGAGAGAAAGAAAATTTGGAAGCAAATCTCCCCTTCCATGGAAGCAAGCACGGTTTTGGTGAGGGAGGAGGAGAGAGAGTAAGCTGATTTGGTGGTGAGGTCCAAGTGAGGTGGGCCTGTTCGAATTTCAAACTAATTCGAATTTCAAACTAATTCGAATTTCCCTCCTATTCCGCTAAACGTTCATAATTTCTTAAACTAACTAGAAACTCTAATTTTTAACATTAACCATTATCCTTTAATTGCCCTTGATCAGATGAATCTGGAGTTTTTCGGTCGTTCAGAGAAATTGCAGTTTTAAGCTGTTACGCGCGCCATAGGCATGCTTCCCCAAACTCACTAATTTCCGTCAATTTCCATCAGAAATCATATTTCCTAGTCCTCTAAACCATTTATAACTTATATCCCAACCTGGGGCTCGAAATTCAATCGACACGCTTTACAGTGCAACTGTACAGCGATATTTTTATCCGTAAAAACACTTCACCGATTTTTCAGAAACTTGACTAACCACTCAATTTTTCGTTCTGAATCCATTTTCAGAGTTATTTTTATCATTCGAGACTTCCTACTCAATTTTACCTTCCTAGGGTTACATGTTTGGCTAATTACCGTTTTATCATTTCTTTGTATTTTAACCTAATTTTCAGGATTTTCTCTAATCCCCCTTTAATCCATGTTTAATATATTAATATATAATTTAGAAATACGAGGTGTTACACATAGGACAGAATGGAGAAAAGCTATAAACAGGGTGGAAGGTTAAACCCGTTGTTATTCCTATGTTCCACATGGTCTCTTTTTAGTCCTTTTCCTCTTCAATCCCCCCTCTCTTTCTTTTCCCCGTCGTGTCTTTTATCTTATTTCCCCATTCCCTAATTTTTTATTTTATTTTATTCATTTTTTTTATTTTAGTTATTTATTTTAGTTATTTATTTTATTTTATATTTATTTTATTTTTTAATCATTTCTTATTTATCATTGTATTAATCTACCACCGACCCTAATTTTTAGCTTGATTAAAGGTGCTGTTGATGTTGATGTATCCAATAACGAAGCCACAATCAACTCTCTCTACTCATGATTGCCTTGCATGAAAAGATCTATTATATTGGTGTCCTTGGTCATGATCATATCAGTCTTTCTTTTCACAAAAGAACTTGCAAAGTTCACCAATATTTTTATAATCTTCCTTAATCTACCTTATAATATATACCTGGGTCACGTAATTTTATAAATGGAAATACTCAACATGATACTTTTCTAATTCATTAAATCTATATATATATATAAAGGAAACCCATTTGTTGGAAAGTTTTGCCATGTGTCTCTCCCTGCTTAATTCTCAGATTTATGTTCACACTACATGGCATCTGAAAACTTTCCTTCATTGGCAAATTTTGAAATATCAAAAAAATTATATTTTCAATCACAAAACGAAAAAAAGGAAAATTCAATTTTTATTCAATTAAGTTGTGGTGGCAGACACCTCATTCAATGCCCCATTCTCCCACTCATCATTCAATGACCCACTGTCCCACTTTTACATTGAATTGATCATCTCTTTTAAAATTCAAATTAGCTCTTTTAAAATTCAAATTTATGCTGATTTCTACATTGGAATGATCAGCTATTTTAAAATTCAAAATGTTTTAATTTCAAAATTTGGATTTCAATTTTGAATTTGAAATTGTGATGGTGGGAAAAAAAATTGAATTGAATAATACTTTGTGGCAGACATCAACTCATTTAATCTCTGACTGCTTTTCTTTTGTTGCTTGCGTCTATAAGAAGGAAAGTTGGAATGGAATATTGTTATGTCTATTTCTCTTTTCTCTCTCCTATTGCGGCTAGGGTTTTTCCTTTCACTCTTCTTCACTCCCTTACTTACCTTTCATCGTTTTCATTCTCTTCGTTCGTGCAAATCCCTGTCTTGTGTGTGTTTTTTTTTTAAATTTTGACACGATGGATTCGTTGTGGAGTTAAGGTTTTTTGTGTGTGTCTGTTAAGAAGAGGAACAAGTAGTTTGGTTGAGGTTTTGTGTTGGTGGTTGTGTTTGGATATGGCGACGATGATCCCTTTTGATTCGTTGGGCGATGATGTTGAGGATCCGTCGCAGTTGATATTTCGTTCTTCCATAAGGTATTCCATTCTTGCTGACTGATTCTTTTAGAGGAGTAGCTTCTTTCTTTTCTTCTTTTTTCGTCCTCCCAAGCGAAATGTTTTCAACATATGGTTTTATAAAGGATCTTAATCCAACCAAGGAGGACTGAAGGATTAAGGTTAAGGCGCTCATCGTCATCGAAGTAGCAGCATGCACAAATCTCCTATCACAACGGTGCAGTATCGGAGTTTCTCTCTACTGGCCCGAGGACTTGTGTTGTTGACATGTACTCAAGATGGAACAGATTTCTTCAGGTTTGAAAATATTTACCATTAATCTAAATTGCTTTCATTGGTCTTCATTGAAGTCTGCTTATTTTTCTTAGGAGCACTTATTTTGGTATATTATAGTGTGGCTTTGGAGATAAAAGGTTATTTAACTCTTCGATGCTCGCTCAAATTAGCTCCGCGTATACACAAAATTCAAGCTTCTTTCTGGCCTCTTCTTTCCCTTGAGAAATGAGAATTCATAGGTATGTTGATATCATTATTGATTGCTTCCTTTTTCTTTTCTTTTTTCTCTCATTCTGCTCTGTCTCTTGAAGGTCTTCCTAATTTCAATACTGCTGCTTCTGCAAATTACACCCAAACGTTGCTCTGTCAATCCAAAAAATATTTTTTTTGGTTTATGTGTATGCAGTCATAACTCTAGAATTATATATTGCCTTCCTTAATGAATAAAATATTTTCAACATATATTGCTTGCAAATTAAGTTTTCTAAAATATCTTTGACTACAGCGATATCACAGTTGCGCTGTCTTTCTAACATCCTCTGTTGTCATGTGAAGTTGCTGGAAGTGAGGATTCAAATGTCTATTTCTATGATTTAACACGACCAAAGCATACATGTGTAAATAAGCTACAAGTTAATATCATTTCCATTGAACTTATTAATGTCACAATGAAGCTCAAAGTGATTAGAATTTTTATTATGCATGGTCATAGGTTTCCAGTAATGGGTATTGCTTGGAACCATGGAGAGAACTTTTTGGCTTCATCCGATTTTTATGGCGTATTAATTGTTTGGAAGAGATAAAGAACATATCAAAATAAGAATATATAACAATAGAATTTTAGAGTATATAGTTGAGGGCTTGTGAAGATAGCATTCTTTGTAAAACCTTATTTGTCTCATGTATAATATTAAGTGTTATTTGATTTAATTAATAAAAGGGTATAATGGTAATTGACTGTTGAGGGAGTTATGGAAAAGAGTAACTTTTGATAGGTGTAGGTACAAAAGGGAGTAATGGGGAGTTTTCTTTATAAATGAGTTTTAGAAAACTGACTATCCATTGGGGTCTGCCTATGAATGTTGTATCCTATCCCTATCAGAAGAAGATACAAAAAGAGAAAAGGGTCAAGACTCTGAGAAAAAGCATTCTACTATAAAGATCTTCAACAATTATGGACAAAGGTATGTTTATGTAAAACTCATAGATTATAAAGATCCTTTTCATGTTCTTGATGTTATTGTTGTTGAACATGAATCACTGATTAGCCCTTACATGTGGTATCAGAGCCTAGTGTTTAAGAATTTATGTTTTTCCATAAATAATTATGAATGAACTCTTAATTCATGAAAAGATATGGTTTTTGAGAAAATTCACTATCATCATTGAAAATAAAATAAATGTCGATCGATATATATTATTCGATTTTCGAGATCATCGTATGGATTTTGCGTTCATATTATAGTTTTCATATTTATTTGAAATGCATTGTCCAAGAACTGCACTTTATGAAAACGTGATGATTGAGCACTATGCGTTGCCATATTATCTTTTCTCGGTTTCTATTCGATATTCCTACTGGGACATGGCGCGGGATCGCGCGGTAATGGCGCAGGACCGCGCCATTTTCTGGATTTTCTACTGGACCACTGTGCGGGATCGCGCGGGAATGGCGTTGACCCGCGCCAATTCTCTGGTCCTTGTACTGACAGAGCGTGTCACTGTCATATCTTTATTTCATTTTATGAATTATTGGAAAACGTGAAAGGACATTGATATACATGAAAGTTGGACAAAGTTTTGGAATTAAACATGAAATAATTTGTTAGTCACCAAAGTGGCCAAATCTTGAAAAGTTATTTTAATTTCAAATATTTTGATTCTGTTTCAATTACCATGTCTGTGATGCTATGAATAGTATGAAATAATTGTTCATGTTGTGGTATATTGAAGTTCATTATTATAGGACAGTTAGGGACCAACCCAAAGGATGATTTTTTTTTTATAAAATGAACATGGACGTTGGTATTGTTGGTATACTTCCTTGCATTTGGACATCCAAAGATGACAAATATTTCTGATAGGGGTATGCATCTTTGCCAAATCATGTGAAATTTTTATAGCATCATTATGGTTAATTTTGTATGTTAATGGATCCCCAAAGGTGAACATTAAAATGCATTGAAGGTAGTATATTTGAATCTGTGAAGTATGTTAGTATGTGATATGTATGACTCAAAGCATTAATGTTTTAAACGTTATTCCTTGCAGTACCTGTTGCTACACATTCCATGTTCTCAACTATTGCAGTTTTTAATGGGCTGAACTTCTCTGAATGGAAAAAACAAATCAATTTTTACCTTGGGGTAATGGATATGGATTTGGCTCTTAGAGAAGAGGAATCTGGTGTTGTTACTCCTGAAAGCACTGAGGATGAAAGGAACCATTTTAAGAACTGGGAAAGATCCAACAGATTAAGTCTGATGTACATGACAATGAGCATTGCAAGCAACATTAAGTCAGCTCTTCCATAAACTGAAAATGCCAAAGAAATGTTGAAACTTGTGGAAGAACGCTCCCAAACTGCTGATAAGTCTCTTGCTGGGACACTTATGAGTATACTGACCACCATGAAATTTGATGGTTCGTGTACTACGCATGAGCATATTATTGATATGATAAGCATTGCGGAAAAATTGAAATCGTTGGTAATGGCTATGGATGAAAATTTTCTGGTGCAGTTCGTATTGAACTTATTACCGTTTGAGTATGGTCCTTTCCAAATGAACTATAATACCATGAAAGATAAATGGAATGTTCATGAATTGCATAGTATGCTAGTTCAGGAGGAAACCAGACTCAAGAATCATGGAGCTCATTCCATCAATTATGTGAAGCATCAAGGAGCTGAAAAGAATAATGCTAAGAAGCATGAGAAGAAATGAGGAGGAGGAGGACCCCTTAAGATGAATGAGGCCTCTTCTTCTAAAATCCGCAAAAAGGAACATAATGCAAAGATGAGATGCCATTTTTGTAAAAAGGAATGGCATTTCAAAAAGGATTGCCTAAAACGTAAGGCTTGGTTCAAAAAGAAAGGTAAGCCTAGTGCTTATGTATGTTATGAATCAAACCTAGCTGAAGTTCCTTATAATACGTGGTGGATTGATTCTGGTTGTACTACTCATGTTTCTAATACAATGCAGGGATTCCTTATGACCCAAACCACAAGGAGAAATGGAAATTTTGTCTTTATGGGCAATAGAGTGAAAGTTCCGGTGGAAGTTGTTGGGACGTACCGTTTGATTCTTGACAGTAGATTTCATTTGGACTTATGTGAAACTCTTTATGTCCCTAGTATATCTAGGAATTTAGTTTCAATTTCCAAACTTGATATTGCTAGATACTCTTTTAAATTTGGTAGTGATAGTTTCAGTTTGTACAAGCTCAATCATTTGATTGAGAATGATACTTTATGTGATGGATTATATAAATTATATCTTGATAATTTTTATGCTCAAACGCTTATGACTCTGCATCATGATTTTGGTACTAAACGTACCTTAATTAATGAATATTCTGCTTACTTGTGGCACAAACGTTTGGGACACATTTCCAAAGAAAGAATGAAAAGATTGGTGAAGAATGCAATCCTTCCGGATTTAGATTTTACTGATTTGAATGTTTGTGTGGATTGTATTAAAGGAAAACAAACAAAACACACAAAGAAAGGAGCCTCAAGAAGCACCTAGCTTCTTGAAATTATACATACTGATGTATTTGGTCCGTTTGATGTTAATGCTTTCAATAAAGAAAAATACTTTATCACCTTCATTGATGATTATTCACGTTATGGTTATGTATATTTGCTGTATGATAAGTCTCAAGATGCAAATGCCTTAGAGATTTATATTAATGAAGTTGAAAGGCAATTAGATAGAAAGGTGAAAATTTTAAGGTCTGAAAGGGGTGGTGAATATTATGGAAGGTATGATGAAAGTAGACAACATCTGGGCCCATTTGCTAAATTCCTGGAAAAGCGTGGTATTTTTACTCAATACACAATTCCCGGTACACTAAAATAAAATGGTGTATCAGAAAGGCGTAATAGGACCTTACTGGATATGGTTAGTAGTATGTTAAGCAATTCTTCTTTACCTGTTTCATTGTGGACTTATGCTCTAAAAACTGCCATGTATGTGTTAAATAGGTTCCTAGTAAGTCAGTTCCAAAGACTCCTTTTGAACTTTGGACTGGAAGGAAACCTAGTATAAGACACCTGCATGTTTGGGGTTATCAGGCAGAGATTAGACACTACAATCCGCAAGAAAAGAAACTGAATGCATAGACAATCAGTGGTTATTTCATTGGTTGTCTAGAAAAATTGAAAGGGTATAGATTTTACTGTCCTTATCATACTACGAGGATTATTGAATCTTGAAATGCAAGGTTTATTGAGAATGGTGAAGTTAGTGGGAGTGAAATACCATGTAAAGTGGATATTCATGAAGTGAGAATACAAGTTCCATTGACTTGTAGCTCTAGCAAAGTCGTTGTTCCTCATGTTATTGAACCAATCAATAATAATGAAGGATGAGTTGATGATCCCACTACTCATGATGAAATTATTGTTGATGAACCAAGTGAACCCATAGTAGAAGAACCACAACAAATAGCATTAAGAAGATCTCTAAGAGAAAGGAGATCTGCCATTTCTAATGATTATGTGGTATACTTATAAGAGTCTGAATTTGACATGGGTGTTCAGGATGATCCAGTAACGTTTTCACAAGCCATGAATGGTGATAATGGTGATAAGTGGTTAGATGCCATGAAAGACGAGTTGAAATATATGAAACAAAATAAGGTTTGGGATCTTGTTGAGTTACCAGAAGGGGTGCAAGAGAGTTGGTTATAAATGGGCCTTTAAGACCAAATGTGGCTCTCATGGTAACTTGGAATGTCACAAGACCAGACTAGTTGCAAAAGGATTCACTCAGAAAGATGGCATTGACTACAAAGAAACCTTTTCGCCAGTTTCAAAGAAGGATTCTCTAAGAATTATTATGGCATTGGTGGCTCATTATAATCTAGAGTTACACTAGATGGATGTGAAAACTGCTTTTCTAAATGAGGATTTAGATGAAGATGTGTACATGAACCAACCAATGGGGTTCATAGAAAAGGGTAAAGAGCACATGGTGTGCAAACTTAAGAAATCAATATACGGACTTAAACAAGCTTTACGATAATGGAACCTTAAGTTTAATGATACTGTTGTTTCCTTTGGATTTAAAGAAAACATTGTTGATCGATGTATATATCTGAAGATCAGTGGGAGCAAGTTTATATTATTGATTTTGTATGTTGATGATATTTTACTTGCAACTAACGATTTTGGTCTTTTAAATGAGTCTAAGAATTTTCTCTCTAGTAACTTCGAAATGAAAGATATGGGTGAGGCAACTTATGTGATAGGAATAGAAATATTTCGTGATATCACAAGGATTGTTAGGTTTGTCTCAGAAAGCATACATTAATAAAGTCTTAGAGAGACTCAGAATGGAAAGTCGCTCATCATCTCCAGTTCCAATTCAGAAAGGAGATAAGTTTAGTCTCATGCAATGTCCCAAAAATGAATTGGAACGAAAAGAAATGGAAGCAATTCTGTATGCATCATTAGTTGGGAGCTTAATATATGCTCAGACTTGTACGAGACCAGATATTAGCTTTGCGGTTGGAATGTTGGGAAGATACCAAAGTAATCCCGGTATGGATCATTGGAAAGCTGCAAAGAAAGTTCTGAGATATTTGTAAGGAACTAAAGGTCACACATGCTTACTTATAGAAGGTCTAACGAACTTGAAGTGATTGGATACACAGATTCAGATTTTGCAGGATGCATGGACACAAGAAAGTCTACATGTGGTTACCTGTATCTTTTAGCTGAAGGAGCTATATCATGGAAAAGTGTGAAGCAGACTGTAATTACTGCGTCCACTATGGAAGCTGAATTTGTGGCATGCTTTGAAGCCACGGTTCAGGCTAAATGGCTACGGAACTTTATTTCAGGGCTTGGATTGGTCGACAACATTGAAAAGCCGCTGAAAATTTATTGTGATAATTCTGCAGCAGTCTTTTTTTCTAAAAACAACAAATATTCCAAGGGTGCTAAACATATGAAATTGAAATACTTTGCCGTTAAAGAATAGGTTCAGAAACATAGAATGTCTATAGAGCATATTAGCACGATCTTATGATAGTTGATCCCTTAACGAAGGGATTACCGCCCAAGAAGTTTACTGGTCATGTATGTAGAATGTGCATTATGTCAGCTAGTGAATGATGATACTTATTGTTATGTATTAAATGTTGACACTTTGAGCTCATTGATGAATATATGTTTCTGATATTATCTTGTTTTCAATTTATGTATGCATGCAAGTTTATATGATGATATTGAAAATATTTATGGTCCGTAATGAAGACATTATTGTTAGACATAATGTGTACTTCCTATTAAAGTATCATGTTAGGAAGAAGAGTCAATATAGTGGTACATGGAAGGGACTATGCCGACTTGATAGCATAAAACCACCATGACTCGTGTTGATTTTATTTCTAATAATGAATTTATGATGAGGTCAATGTATGGAACCTCCAGTCTAATTAAATGCGCATTATAATGAATTTTTATTAAATCATGAAGGGACACCTCATGACATGAGCCAAGTGGGAGAATGTAAAACCTTATTTGTATCATGTATAATATTAAGTGCTATTTGATTTAATTAATAAAAGGGCATAATGGTAATTGACTGTTGAGGAAGTTATGGAAAAGAGTAACTGTTGATAGGTGCAGTTACAAAAGGGAGTAATGGGGAGTTTTCTTTATAAATGAGTTTTATAAAACTGACTATCCATCGGGGTCTGCCTATGAACGTTGTATCCCATCCCTATCAGAAGAAGATACAAGAAGAGAAAAGGGTCAAGACTCTGAGAAAATGCATTCTACTGTAAAGATCTTTCGCAATCATGGACAAAGGTATGTTTTGTAGATACAATGTACGTTTTGATGATAACAAAGTGGCAACAACAAAAAGGCAAGATCATTGGATCAAGAGCAATAACAAGATCAAAGACAACTAACCATGGACAAGATCTAAGAGAAACTCAATATCATAACCATGGTGAAAAATGATCAAAACCAACAAAGTGTCAAGCATTGTCATATTCAACAAGTCGAAGCATCAAGTTCAAGAAAAGATCCAAGGCACAAGACATGAAGCTAAGTCTAAAATCATATTTAGAATATATCTTTAGGACTTAGAATATATGTAAGGATATATGGTAAATTGCATTGCATGAGCTCAAAGTTTTTCTCAAAGTAAATGTGTTTTTCAAATTGCATAATCATAACCTTTATATACTTGAAAGAAATTTGAAAAATTAATGGAAAAGATCCTTGACATATTTTATAACTTCAGAACATATTTATCAAGTCAAGATCTTTCACCAAAAGTAGTTGGAAGCAAGCAAGAACACATTTGAACTTAAAATTTGTTGCTTAATTTCGGTGCTGCCTTCCATACAATTTTTCATATCTAAGATGATGGATTTGGATCTTCTGTTCTTCATAAAAGTTGCAGATCTCTCTTTTATCTTTCCAATGAGACCAAGATCACATCAATCCGACAAGTATAACTCAAATTATAGCCAAAATATGAAATAGTGTTCTTGCTGTCAAGTTGGGAATCGATTACCACCCGACAGATCCCAACGGCTATAAAATGACTAGTTTTTCAAATGAGATCCCAATGGCTATAAACGGCTATAAAATGGCTATTTTTTCAAATGAGATCCCAACAGCTATAATCGGCTAGTTTGAGAGCACATATAAAGCATACTTTGAGAGCATCTACACTATCACTTGCATATTCTTTCATATCTTTCAAAGATCAAACATATTTGAGCTCATATCTTGAAAATCCATATAACTGTCGTGCTTCAAGTTGTATATCCACACTTTGAGAGTGTATATTCATTTCTAAATATTTCCTCCCTTGTATTCTTGAGTTGAAAGGGTTGTGAGACCCATTGTTTGAGAGGTGGCCAAATACTTAAGTAAATTTGGAGTGAATTTTGAGGTTACCAAGTAACCGTAAACTTGGAGATTGAAAGGTATCCAAGAACCCGAAGTCTTGGAAGATTGTAAAGCTTTGTCAAGCACCCGTGAAGCTTGACCATTAGTGAAAGAGTTGATCAAGCGGCTTCAGTCTGGACGTAGGTCACAAGTGGTGGTGACCGAACCAGGATATATTGTGTTTGCAATTCTCTAAACTCTAAACTCTTTATTTCTAGCATTTTAATTGCTTCTTTGATATCATCTAAGTGCTAGTATAATGTATATAATTGTGATATATTATATATTATGGATTGTTTGAATGTATTGATTAGCTTTTCACATTTCAAAGTTTACTTGAAATGATTATTTAGAAACTAGAAGGAGGCTTTTGCGAAAATTTTGTAATATTCAATTCACCCCCTCTTGAGTATGGAAGCCATATTCCTAACATGTTTATGTGAAACTAATAGATTCTAAAGATCCTTTTCATGTTCTTGATGTGATTGTTGTTGAACATGAATCACTGATTAGCCCTTACATTCATTACATTATTTTCCTTCTTCTTTTGATTTTTTCATCTTTCTTTTGTATCGTTTGCACTATTATTTTTTTATTTTTGCTACAAGGGACTTTGTATCAATGAAGTTAATCAATTAATCATCCTTAACCTCAGAGCAAACAGACAAATCATCTTTAGAAAGAATATTCATATATCTTGTCCGGAGGAAAAAGTATTCTTTGTGAGACATGATTTGAGATTTTGTATACCAAATTTGAGGGGTATATTTTATTGATACTGCACCATGTAATTTTATGCAATTAAAGAATAAGGGAAATGTTTCTAATTTAGTAGTTATTGGTTGAATGTATGAAGTATGGAAAGTCCTTTTTTTTTTTTTTTGCTTTTCTAATGCTCTATTCGTTTGCTTTTGCTTATTCTTATTTAGACTCTTACTTTCAAGCGTAAGGATTTTGACTACAAAAACATTAGCTCTATTCTTATTTCTTTTGTTGTATATCCCACTATTTTTTGCATTGATAATTGTTAGCTCTATTAACGCTGCATAAAAAAACAAAAACACTAAAAAAATATTGTATAAAATAACAAAATTATTTATATTGTAAAATAAATTCGAAATTTCGAAATAAATTAAATGAAAAATTATGTGAACTTGATATGTGGAAAAAGAGTTCAGCATTTAGTATTTATGCAGTGGGAAAAGATATATATAATAAATTTGAATTTAATATAAAATTATAGATTAAACATTAAAATATTTAAAATTATAAAAATACATTTATAGTCGATAAAAATTATTTAAAATTTCAAATTTAAATGAAAAAATAAGGAATGGCATAATTTATACTTTACAAAAAATAAATTAAAATTTTAACATAGAAATTTTAAATATACATGTATAACCAATTAAAAAAATACATGTATTTTTTTTTAAAAATATTTAACATAAACATTTTAAATATACATGTATAACCAATTGAAACAATATATACAAATTATAAATTAAAATAGAAAAAATTATCTAAAAATATGTATAATTAAAATAAAAAATTTTAAATTTTAAATTTAAATAAAAAATGATGTCTGTCATTCTGTGAAAAAAATTATTAAAATTTAAGAACTATAAAAATGGAAATTTTAATTTAGTACATAAGCAAGAAATTAAACTTTCATTTTTTTTATTGCAAGAGTGTAATTAACACAAACACTTTGCAAAAAATAATTATTTATATAAAAGACTGACAGTTAGATGTGGAAAACTGGGCTCGGCCCGAAGGGCCGGCCCGCCAGTATATTTTTATAATTGAATTGAAAAGGTTTATATGCATTTGTTGCAATGTAAGCAAAAAATATGACTCATACATGCTTATTTGATTAAGTTGCATTCAAATCCCGTTCAGACAACATTTTTTTTGCTCCTTAAAAAAATTTAATCCAATCTTTTTTTTTTCCGGTGTTACTTATTTAATGAGTTTTTGCCTACTGTATCGCAGGAAATGACATATTTAGTAAGTGTTGAACTCATCCCTCCAATGATTGTTACGAAATGACACTGAATGAATAGCGTTTTCATATTATAGGTAAAAGTTGATCTTTAAATCCATATTTGCTTGGTGTTATTGTTACCTTGATTTTGTTATAAATGTTATAGTTAGCAATGATTTGTATGTATTTTTCTTTTTATATCCCTTCCTCGTGTTAACATGGTGTATGATGATGTAGTTGTATGCAAAATTAATTATCCCTCTGAATAACAGATTTTTGTTTGTGGTTGATATTTACAAAGCTCTGTGTCAATACTGTAATTTTTTCCACATGAAATATAGAACAAAATAGCAACACAGTTTTTTGTAAGTATAACGTTTGCACTGTGACTAACCAACCACGGCGGACGACAAAAATTTCGATCTTTTTCCCCGTACTTTGCACGGGTAATATAGTAGTTATATATTATACCAAGAGGAGAGATATTCTTATAACCAAAATTTTCTACTACCACCTCACTACTTATCTAATCACCATTGGATTAACATTTTCTCTTTTTTCAAAAACATTTTAGCATTCTCTATCTTTGATTCAATGGTGATTAGATGGGTAGTAAGTTAGTAGTAAAAATTTTTGATAGTAAGAATATCCTCCCTCTTACACCAAACCTTATATATCCAAGCAAGAAATAAAAGGTTATCATGCAAATACAGGACACTAATAGTGATATGATAAACTAGTGCAAACAGAAAAAGTTACGCCAGCGTGATATCATTGATGTTGTATCAACGACCAATATGAAGGATTGTGGTTGTGGAAGCTGCTCCTGAGACTAGAGATGGTGCAGGAGCATGATATGTTGGAACAAGGCCTCTTTGGTGGAAGGTTCGGCATAGCAGCCTCAAAATTAAGCAATTGAATTGCTTGTCGTATTGATGGTCTCAGATTTGCGTCTGGGTGAGCACACCACAGTCCCACAATCATCAAACACACTATATTTTTCTCATCAAAATCCTTCTTCAAAATCTCATCCATTGCCACAAGCAGCTCCCCTCTGCCATAATGACTCCAAACCCACTCAATCAAACCCTTTTCTTCATCTTTGTCCTTCATAACATCAACGGCTTTCTTACCGGTAGCAATCTCCAAGGCAACAACCCCAAAACTATAGACATCTGACTCCTTACTTGCCCTACCTGTACTCACATATTCAGGAGCCAAATAGCCCAATGTTCCAGCCAACCCTGTTGTTTGGGGCCCTATTTCATGTTCCATGAGCTTAGCCAACCCGAAATCTCCAAGCTTGACATTGAAACTTGAATCTAGCATAACATTGCTTGATTTGATATCCCTATGCACCACACATCGTTCCCATTCTTCATGCAGATAGAGCACTGCAGATGCCAATCCAAGAGCTATCTTGTACCTCACACTCCAAGCAAGAGGTGCCCTTTTACCGAATAAATGAGAATCAAGGCTACCATTTTGCATGAACTCATAAACAAGCATAAACTCACCTCTGTCATGGCACCAACCTAAGAGCTGCACAAGATTCCTGTGTCTCAGTTGACTAATGACTTTAACTTCGGTTACATACTCTTTCTTACCCTGTCTAGAACCCTTTAATATTTTCTTCACAGCAACTGCTAAATCTAAATCAACAAAGTAACCTTTGTAAACAGCTCCAAACCCACCTTGACCCAATTTCCTGTTACTGGAGAAGTTATTGGTAACCAAAGCAAGCTCTCTCTGTGAGAACCTTCTTGGTCCTGCTCCTCTTTCAAGGTCATCATTGATCGAGGTTAAATTCATAGCCTCTTCTTTTTTGTTTTTCTTTTTCTTACTCCAAAGTAACACACATGCTGCAATTGCTACCACAACTAGAACACCACAAGAGACAGTTAGAATCACAACCAACCTTGTATTCTTTGTATTATTTCCACCTTTGTACAAAGTTGAGTTGAATTCCCATGACAGAAGATTATGGCTTTCTCCAATCGAACCAGTTGCAGCAGAAAATCCGATTGCAACCCATTCAGGTAGGACAGTCCTTAAATCAATTAGATATGAAAGACTGGTATTTTCTTGAGGATCAGAAGTGCTTTGGTATTTCCATGTTACGCTTAAATTCTTGGTTGTAGAACTGTAGCTAATCCAAACCTCAGCAGTGTCTCCACTATGTAGACTAGCATTCCAACGAGTCAAAACTGATGAAGAAATTGAATCATTGTTGATCCCAACATGTTGCATGGTCTCACCCCATTCAGGATTTGGGTAAGTATCGAACTCTACATGAACAATTTGGCTAAGGGATGAATTCTTAGTTGTGGTGTTGAATAGGCCCAGAAAACCACCAGAAGAATTGGGTGGGATTTCAGTTCCAACAGGAGCAAGGAAGAAGGCAAGTCCATGGCCATACTGAGAGTGATTTAGAGTGTCAATAATGAAAGTGTAATGAGTTTTGAAGTCAGTGAATTGACCTATGCTAGAGTCCCAAAGTAACACCCTATTGGCATAGATGGCCCTTCCAACTTGACACGTATACTTGTCATTGAAGCTGAAATCAACACCTCCATCACGAGGTGCTGCTGATCCTTGGTAGAGTATGTTAGCATCACCTGGATTAAATTGAGGAATTTGGAAGTAAATGGAATTGGCAGGGAGGTTAAAAAAAAGACAGGACAAAAATAGTGGAAGAATATATGAATAGCAGAAAGTGGCAGCCATGCCTTGAGCTTCGAATAGTTCAGAAAAATTGAGCTTGACAAGATAAAGATGATGTTCTACATATAAATGTTCGATCAGATGGAATAAGATAACATAACTTATATACTGACTTCCCTAGCAACGATTTCCCTCACACTATACATTGCAAGTTCAGGTTATGAAGAGTGATTTTGAATTATATGATACTTCGAGTGTACGATTTGCTGCTGTTTTTATTTTATATGGGGTTATTGAATCTGTTAAAGCCTAAAGGATACAGGTTCTACATCAAGGTGGGTTACTCTTGATTTTTTATTTCTTTTTATTTTTTAATGAAACCCACATCAAGTTTATTTCACGCCTGACGAGAGATTCGTATAGGCCTTGATATAAAGGGAAAAATTACTCTTATGTTACATGTGATAATTTTCTCTCCTACACACCCTTTCGATAACTGTGCCATCTTTTTCTTTTCTTTTATTTTTATTTTTCAGATGGTGGAGCCCACAAATTTAACTCTATCACATGAGATAACTTTACATGATATTAATAAAACTCTTATATAAAAAAAAACTAAAAAACCATATTTTTAATATGAGATTAATATTTCTCATGTTGCAGGAGATACTTTTATCTTCTACACATGAATCTCACACTTTTATATGTGGGATCTATATTATTGTTTTTTGGCCCTTTTTTCTTTTCATATAGTCCTATATGGATTCTATACTTTTATAGTCCTGTTTGGTGTGACGTATAAAGTATGATAGTATAAGCTTATACTATACGTTAACATTTTCAATTGTTTGGTGTGATCATTGTATAGTATAAGCTTATACATCAGGATCCCTTTATAAATCAAAATGATGTATAACTTAATCAGACCTAGGAGTGGTGGATTAGACCTGATAACGGTTGACGTATTAATATTGCTTACAAGTACAATTTCCAAGAACTAATATATCATTTCAATATTTATATATTAAAATAATTTTTTTAATATATTAATTTTTAAAATATTGGAGGATATTATCTTATACAATACCATACCAAACACTGGATAGTATTAAAATTTAATCAGGTCTTATAATAGCATACTTATCCTATCAGACTTAATTGTATCAGGCCTTATCCTGATTAAATTTTAATACTATAAAGTGTTTGGCATGACATTGTATAAAATTATATATTGTATAGATAATACTATCCAATGTTTGGTAATGCAATGTATTAAATTTTAATACTATAAAGTACCCTTTTATAAAAAATTTATATGTTTCCAAACATGTCATATGTATCCAAAAAATTATATATTGTATAGAAATAATTTTTTTTCCAATTTTTCATAATGCTATATATATTAAAACAAATTTATTTAGTACCAGATAGGATAAATATATATATTTTTGACAAAAATACCCTTTAATAAAAAATTTATATAACTACTATATATATTAAAACAAATTTATTTAGTTACCCTTCTCCATTTAAAACCAATTTTATAGCTTATTCAAAACCAGTTCTAATTGTTATCAGAAAAAAAAACCAGTTCTAATTAGTTGTGTTATTTTTTTCAAAATAAAAATTATTTTTATTTATTTATTTTAAATACAAATTCACTTCAAACGTTTTTTATTTTATTTTTCTTATGAATATAATAACTCAAGGTCCTTGAAATACACCATTGACTTAAAATTGGAATTTTTATAATTCGTTGAGACTTTAACCCCTGGATACTTTGTAGCATTACCATAAACTTAACATTTGAGACCCAAATATCATGGTTTCCATCTGAAATATTCATTCATCCCCACCTTGAGGTATATTAAAATCAAGCCTACCTCATACATTGCCACAAATTCATTTTATAACAAAACTAGTCATACATATTAATTCAACACAGTAGACAATAGTAGCAAGAGGAAGTGGAAATAAAAATGTAGAAAGAGAAAAGCATAGGCAAATGGAATGAAGTCCAACCAAAATAAGAAACAGAGTTAACTAAAGCTGGAGGAGTAGGAGTATCCTTGACTGATTCTCACTATGCATACTCTCTTGCACCATCCTTGTCAACTATCTTGATATCAAAGTTTGGTGGTGCCACAACCAACCTCAATCTTATTTCCATAATGCATTTATCAATGAGATCTTGCTTCTTCCATTGATATTCCACTATGGTAGTGTTTGTCCATCATTGACTGTAAAAAATAGGAGCCATAATCAAAAGCTCCCTTTTCAAGCTTGCAAAGTGTTGCAATGTAGTCAATATAGTATAGTGAAGTGCTTGTCTCTTTGTCATAACCAGCAAGAATGTTGTTCACAAATAGGGGTGTAAATGGGCCAGGTCGGCCTACAGGGGCCTATGGCCGGGCTTACGAAAAGCCTGGCCTGCCCTGACCTACGAGGTAATTAGAACAGGTTAAGGCTCGTCGATGAGCCTATTTAGAAACAAGGCCGTAGGTTGCAAATAGAATGTCTGGCCTTTTAGCCTGTAAGCCGGCCTGTTTAATATTTAAATAAAAAAATCTTATATATTTATTTATTTATTCTAAAAGTTAGATAACCTAACTAATATTTAATATTTATTTGTTATCATGAAATTTTATAATCTGTGTTCTTGTTAAAAAATCTGTTGTAAAATTTTAATATTTTGGACCCATGCTAGAAATATTGTTTAATGAATGAGATATTTATTTATTTTTTTTAAATTTGATTTGCAATATGGTAGGCCTAAAAGGCCTCATAGGCCATGTAGGCTTTTTATTTTTTACTAATAGGGCATGCTTGGCCTTTAAATTAAGCCTTTGATAGGCTCATAGGCCAGATAGGCTCAATTTTTTCGTGTGTAGGCCTAGGCCATGAAGGCCAAAGCCTGCCCTGGCCTAATTATACCCCTATTCACAAAGTATGAGTTATAAAGAAAACTAAATTCACATATAAATAAAGGAAATATTACTCTCATCTTACATGAGGTAGTTATCTCCTTTTCTCTCACTTCGAAAATCGTACCTCTTCTTTTTTTCTTTTAAATAGCGGACCCTACTTGAATTCTATATAACATGAGAGAACTACTCTCATGTTACATGAGAATAATATTACCTATAAATAAACTCATTATCCAAAATCACGAAGCAAAATGGCTAATGAATTACAAATACACAAAGAGTTTTATGTTTATTATGTTGTAGGAAAAGTGATTGTGTAATGTTATAGAGATTTATTTTGCGTGCCATATTTTTTTTTTTGTTTTGTTTTAAAATGTGTGTGCCCCACAAAATATTGTGTGTGTAGAAAAGTTTGTTATGTTATGTTAAAAGGATAAAATGAAAGCGATACACAAATATCCAAAATCACGAAGCAAAATGACATTTGAAAAACTGTAAACATTACAGTCATGCATTTAAACAATTTTGTTAGGTGCCGGTACTTCTCCCAAAAAATTCTATTTTGTAACATTACGGAGAAACTTTAAAGGTAAAGATACTTCGGTGCCCTACGGAGAAACTTTCCAACAGAAAATAAAGCAAAATAATATATTTATATAATTACGTTGACCTCTTCAAGGGTTTGTTAACTGTGCTTACGCCTTTTTTTGTTTGAAAAATAGCTCTTGCCTCCCTTGCTTCTTGTACAGTTCCTATCCTTTGACAATTTTTTATGGAAAAACTACAGATATCTTTTCTACTTCCTTGTACGCATGATATGCAGTTTCCTTGAAAATAAGAAAGAAAAATAAATGTAACTTTTTTGTTTTTGTTTTGATAAACAATAAATGTAACTTTCTAATAAGAGAGTCTAATTATAATAATCACTAGCCTTAACAACGTCACCATAATTATCCCCTAAAAAAGAAAGGGGGAAGAAACATATGTTGACTTTTGGACAGCATTCAACGGGTACATATTACCAGCTTTCAGGTTTTCACATTTAATTGCGGGGTTTGTTTTTTTTAACGTTGCACGAGAAAACAAACCCTTCCTATAACACTACAACAAAATTGTTCTTTAGCCACGGCAAAAACCGTGGCAAAATGTAATAAAAACCGTGGCTAAATAAGTTGTCCACTGTTTCTATAACCGTGGCTAAAATAGACATTGCATTATTTTAACCACGGTATTTTTTGCATTTAAGCACGATCTGTATGAGTGTGGTAACATTTAGTTAGCCACGGTTATTGTTATATTAGCCACGTAATATTCGTGGCTAAACGATTTGGATCCCAATGATGGAAAAATTTATTTTGCCACAGTCAAAACCGTGGCTAATTAAAAGGATTTTTTTTTTAAAAAAAAATATTACAAATTTTCAAGATCTATTTAAAAAACAAATAATAAAAATTGCATTTGATACAATAAACAAAAGCCACATTAAGAGAGATAATCAAATAAAGTGGAGTACACAATTTAACACAATATTTTTTTCTACTCATATGAGTATATCATGTTTTTTACACAATTTCTCATAATTCATATTTTTTTCCATTTCATATAAGCTGAAGGAGTTTCCTTTACCAACAAAAAGAGCTAATCATGTTTTTCACTTACATCATTTAAGAGAAATAATTGTCAAATAAAGCTAAAACTATAAGTTTGTGATTGTCACTAGACATCTATACAAAATATTTAACTTCATTGTTCAACTAAACAAAATATGACAATACATTTTTTAAATCTGTCTTCCAAGAATTGTTGTTGTATGCATCCTATCCTTTTAAAAAGGCTTATCACCAAATCATACATGTATAAAAACAAAATTAAATAAGATGTTAAAATGTCACATAACTTTTCGATGTCAAGAAATTACTACCAATTATGTTTTAGATAAAATATGAACAAACCTTAAAAGCATGGATTCTGTTAAGAGGAGGAGCATAAACCTTCAGGCCCACCTATTCAAGAGTAAACCATCATACAATAAATTAGTAAGCAATAGAAAATAAATATAAATGTAAATAGTTAAAAGACAAAATGCAAAAAAAAAAGGTAGCTGCGATTATTATGACACATATATATGAAGTCTGAATTCAAGTAATGTCCAAAACATTTAAAGAAATTAATAGTGAATTATAGCAACGTAGCTGCACCCACCCCATTTTCTGAAGAGGGTCAAATTTCACATAATTAAAAAGAAAAAAAAGGTTCCCAGTATATGAGTCAATAACACCCAACAGAGAAGCAGATCTCATCCATAATACAATCAAGTTCACAAAACCAGTGGGTTATCACTTGTCTTTATAAAGGAGGAGGATTGGATCATTATCAGTGAAGTAAAAGGTAATTACCTTTACTTGTAGAAATAGGAGAATAGGGATTAATAATAAACTATAAATCCTAAAGGATAAATCTATTTATTAACATCAATTCATGCATATTCTAAGTTTCTAACAAATTATAACAAAGAGGGTGAAAATGGGTAACTCACTGCCAAATTTGTCTAGTACGAATTTATGAAGAGTAGCCATTTGTTTTTGGGTTTGTGCAAGTTGTTCCTTAGTCTCTTCATATCCAACCTTCATTTCTTCATATCCATCCAACTTCACTTCCAAAGACTTTACTTGCTTTTTCAAGTCCTCAACACATTGTTGATTGGAGCCACCAACATTGACAAAACCAGTAAAATGCCTAGACATTCCAAATACATCGGAAGGACAAATACCATTGCCTATACCACACACTCGGCCAGAATGCTCAGCTCCACATACTTTTCCAATAGCATCATCAGGATAAACATTTACCTTTGATGGAACACCTACAGTGGCAACACGGTCTTGATCTTGAGAGAGGTGCTCTGATATCTTGTCCTATAAAACAATTAGCAAGAAGCCATCAAATAAAAGAAAAACATAAATATGAATAATAATGGTGTCATATATTTTTCATTCTTCATTTACATAAATATGAATAAAATGTTTGCACTGTAATGAGATATTAGTAATTGATTAGTTTAGTTTGCTAGCTAAATTTATAGCTAACTCCAACCAATATTCATGTACATTGTAGCCACTACCTCTAATTAGCTTACTCTGTACAATTTATTTTAGCATTTAGCCCTTAGTCTATTATATAATATGTAGTGCCTAACGATTCATTGGACAATAGCTTGCTTAGTATTTTCCAGCTTTTATATATATTTTACTATTTATGAGAAAAAAGTAATTAAAAAAGGGGTTATTCCATATTAAAAAAAGAAAGAAAGAGGGGTATGACTTTGGATACAGAGGAAGACAAAAGGCCAAGACTCCAAAAAAGTCTGGTCTTTTACTTGTTTCTAGCTACTAGTCTCTTTGAGTAGTGTGATGCCTCTTTGGTTACTGTGTATTTTAAAAAGTCTGCTCCTATACTATCTTCTGCAGATGAAATTGCTGAGGTCAAAAAGCTGTTTGAAAATGAAAGCAATAGGAGAAAGGCAGCTGAAGCAGAGGTAGAATATCTAAAAAGTCAGTTGGGAAAAAATACACAAGCAGAGGTACATTTCAGTTAAAATTACAAACTTCTCTGGCTCTTTGACTTCTTGTATATTGGAAACTTTTTTGTGTACTAGGCAGGAGGAGATGCAAAGATTATAAAGCTTCGCAGCATCCTGGAGATGAGGCTAATCAGAAAAAGAAACTTGAAGAAGAAATAATAATATTAAGAATTTGTAACTGTTGGGTCCAGACTCCAGAGTTATGAAAACAGAATCAAGCAGTTAAAATAGAATTAAAAATATGAGATAACACGACATTTAATATGAAAATTCCTCAACTTAAAAGAAAAGCAGTTACATTAAAATATTAACATCAATATAACAGAGATGAATATAAATAAGTAATTAACATCTTTAGATCAATTTGGCATAACTTCAGAACTCACGGATATCCTTGAAGTTCTGAAGTGTATACGATATAACATCAAAAACAGAGTTGCTTCCTTGTCATTTTTAAATTAAGCCAATATCATTTTTAACATGGTCATGTTATGGGCAAGGGACAGTTTTGCTTCCAATTACAGAAACACAGTATCTTAAAAAAGGGAAAGAAATGAAAGCAGAATCAAATTAGACATATACAGTGAAGAAGAAAAACCTAAATAGAGACTAGAGAGAGTATACAGATCCGAAAATCACTCAAAAAATGAAGATATAACAGAGAAATATTGAAGGAAGAAGCAAAGGGAAGAGGAACATAAGTAGTTAAAGGTATATCACCATAGCCAAACATAGTAGTTAAAGGTTTGCTTTGAACTTAAATCAGGCTAGCTCGACCTTTAGTGATCTAAAGCAACCCAAACCTATATGACATGTTGACTTGTGTACATGAATAAAGTAATTTAATAGATAGGAAATAGAGAACTTGGTTGCAAGAATATCTAGATGCTACTTTGATGGCCCAAATGATAGAAAAAATATATTAGATGGATGTCCTACTTCAAAAGCTATATGACTATTGAAAAAATAGTTTATAGATAACATCATTTCATGGTAATAAATCAAGCACAGAAGCCTGACTAGTGATGTAAACTAAAGCTGGTAAATGATAAGCCTAATTCTTGTTTAACATTTATCAATATCGTCACACCTCATATTGAATCCATTAATTTCAAAAACAATGAACCTATATTATTTGTGAATATAATACTCACCTAAAGCTTGCCTGGTTTGGAAAGAAGGTAATTGTGGGGTTATTGATATGTATATGTCACAAGAAGATGCCACTTAACTGCACAGCTGAACAAATCTGAAAAAAAAAATAATTCTAGTCTTAATTGAGAGGCATTGTACTCATTGACCAGTTAAGAATAGAAAGAACAATATTAGAGTGTGTTTTTGATCAAAGAAAAGTTCAATCAGCTATTGTCTATAAGTCTAACCTGCAAAAGACTTTTAAAATTTAAACCAACTGAAATACTCTGTTCATATAACTTATGTACAACATATTAAAACAGAAATAAGTTAAAAACTACATATTACACTGGCTTCACAATGGACATATCATTTGAGTAACCATGTTTCAGAATCTTTCCATCAATTTATGGAGGTATATATTGTATGCACAACTGTTTAAAGATGCTAAGTTAGACCGATCTTTGAATACATATTGATCAAAGCATTGTAAACAAACACATCAGCTACCAACCCATGCTTTATCACATACAAATGAATCAATACCCCACTAAGGATATTGTTTGACAGTGCACAAATGGGTAGTATACTTGACACTGTAACTGTATCCATTTTTACCCCCTCAACTTTCATACTATTCAAGACATATAATGGCACAAACCAATAGGTAGAGAGAACAGTAAGAAAAAATGTACCAACCCAAGGTGAAAACTAGCTCAATACTAACGGCAAAATACATATATCCCCAAGACTGCGTGAAATGCATGACAAAAGGCAGCCAAAACCAAACCACAGCTTGGATGCAATCTATACCATAAAAAATGTCAAAGAAAATATTTGGGTAATTTTCGAACAAGTCGAGTTGGCCCTCTGTTTACCAAAATCTAAAGGATTTCTCACATGAAACAATATCACAATATCGGTTGATTTTCTCATGCACATCCAATGCAAAGCCACAAAATAGAGTCATTAATTGCCTATGCAACCAACGTGAGACTCGTAACAGAATATATTTGAGACAGAGAGAATCATCATCAATATTACTTTTATCTCAAACTAATTGGGCAGGCAGTTGATGAACCCATATAAAAGCAAGACCAGATTAAGGAAAAATAAGTTGGCCCTATACCTATATTTATACTGATACTATGACTATGTAAGACATGTTCTTTGCTTCAGGTTTATGACAGGTAACTAATTACTTAAGTATAAGAGCTTCCCATTTACTTAATACTGTTATATTCCTTAACAATAGAGATGTAAAAGTAACTGCAGATTCAGTTTCACTAAGAGGATACTCATAAAGATGTTTCAAATAACCTTATTTTGATTTATGGAAGATTGTCTACTTAGGGGTTCTAGACATATAATAAATGTTATGGACTAAGATAACACTTAATGTCTTTATGATTCTTCCTTCAAGTTGGTCCAGCAGGAGAGAGAAGCTTTCCCTAAGCATGCTAAAAACCAGTATGGTGAGCTTAACAATAAATTCTTGATCTTGGCATCAGAAAAGGATGCAATTCAAATTATAAATCATGAGTTAAGCAATAGAGTGAATGAACTTCAAAAAGTCCTAGAGTCTGCTGTAACCCAGTATACAGAGGAATGTCAATTAGCAGGGTGACACTGACCATTAGCAGCTTATTCCACTCAACCCTGAATGATTCAACTCGACATTTGCTAGATGTTTTAGACTAAGTTGTGAAGTCATTACAGTCCTAGGTCTTACTAAATACTAACATCTATCAGTTTCCACCTGTATCATTGCTGCTGATGACATTAAGATATTGATGTAATATCATCTTGTAACACCATGCAATTTTATCAATGTAATAACTTCGTTCATGCCCAATATCTTACTATGTGTCCGCATTGCTTGTCCCTCTTCCTAAAGCAAATTATGCATTTGTGCTCATGGCGAGGAAAAATTCCTTTGTACTCTTAAGAGTACTACACCCATTTCGTTAAAAGTGTAACAGTGGAGTGTGGACAATATATTATATATGAATCTAGCTAGGTAGTCAAGTCCTATTTGATATATTATTTTTCTTTTTCTTTTTGGGATACTCAATCCACATATATAATATAATGTTACCCGTGAATCCTGATTCACGTATATAGCTGGGCACCTTTTTTGGTCATGGAGTTATTCCAAGCTTCAAAAGTGTGTTGTGCAGGGATTAATTTTTCTTCAGTTTTATAGGCCTCTATCTTTACCCCAAGTCTACAAACAGCTCGAGCCACACCTGAATTACCTCAAATTCTAAACAAACCAAAACCATATCCACAAAATTGAATGCTTACTAAGAAACATCATTGAAAACATAATAAGGTGGCGGTAATTAACCATCCAACAAAGTCATGTCATTCTTTACCACTGAAACAATTGATCATACACGTGGCACACAAACCAATATAACCCAGAATTTTCTAATACACACAAATTAATAGATCCAAAATCTCCACAAACCATATTATCTGCACTCAAACAAGAAGAAAAAGCAACGAAAACTACAAGACCATACCTTAACAAGTGAACAGAACATCAAGCTAAAATCCAAAAACTATTAGTTTGTGAGCAGAGAATCCAAATGAACTCGAATCGGAGGCTCAATCGAGCTTAGAAATAGAAGGAAACAATGAAACCAATATTCTTGAAATATAAAAAAGAAAAAGAAAATAAGAAAAATCATGAATTATTTTTAAGCTATTGTTAACAAAACTAGCTCAGAAACTAAAAATTAACGAAAATGAAGCAAACACTACACTTAGAATTCGTACAAATCTGAAGGAAAAACATATTAAAGAAGCGAAACTCAGATTCAAGGGTGAAATTCAAAATTCAGATAAAAATGGGATTACGAACTGTAGCGTGTCGAGGAACAGAAGAAAAATCGAACAGTTTGAAAAAGCGAGAGCGAAATGGTTAAAAGTTCACACCAATAATCGCATGTCCAGAGAAAGAAAGAGCAAGAGAGAAAGAGAAATAGGGTTTTGAGGTGAAGGGAAAAGAAACTACTCTAACGTGCCCATGCTATTTTTTATTTATTTTTTCTGAAAAGAGCTTTATTATTTTTAAAAATTGCTTTACTTAACTCTGGTCAGTGGCTAATCTATAAGCGGTCATTACATTAGTCATTACTCCAGAAAAAAAAATTGCAACGTAATTTAGTCGTTATTAAATTGTCGTGGTAAAACGCCGTTTTTGGTGTAGTGTAAGTGGTAAGGTATTTGAGTTCGCTTAAATAAGACTTGAGTTCGAGATCTTATGTATGCAGAAAATTCTTGCTGGGAGACTCACATGCCAATACTAAGTAATCGATGCAGGTCGGATTGGACATAGTCGGGGCGAAACCCCGGAAACCAGTGGAGCAATAAAAAAACAAACCCTTCATACACACATCATAAAAAGGTGTGCCACTCATTTTTTTGGTTTTTATTTTTTTAAATAGGTGGAACCCACACTTAATATATCTATGACATGAGGTTAGAATTCTTATGCGACATAACATTTATTTTTCCCTTTAATTGGACCCTAAATGTTCGTGACATGTTCCCAACGTATTTTTTTATAAACTGATTAAGATTAAGAGTGATTGAAAGGAAATATATCCTGACAATACAACCGCTGATATATTATGACAACATAAAAACATATTTTTTTTATATATATTTAAGGGAAATTTAACACACAACTTATTCAAATTCCTCAACACTAAACCAATAATAACAGCTTATATAAAAAGATATCTGTAGACAAAATTTCTGACTTTTTGACCATTTTGCCTCTCATTAATTAAATAATAACCAATTTGCCCCTCCCCCAGAACTATCCACCATCCTACCCCCATTTAGTCGATCAACTTGCACTTTTAATCGACTAAATGGTCAAAATTCGGAAAACAAGAATTAGAAATTTAATCGACTACATCCTCACCTTGATCAACTACATTTCGTGCACTTTTAATCGACTAAGGCCATTATTTAGTCGATTAAATTTCGCAAATCCCATTTTTTAACCCCCCATTTTGCAAAGGGGGTTATTTTCAAACCCTAGTCGATTAAGAAGGCTCTAAGAACCCCTCTCTTCATCCAAGTCCGAATCCCATCCCCTTGAAGGTCCGATTGCACCATCATTGTTTCACAACTTGTGAAATTGACAGTGTAGGTAACGTTTTCTGACTTGCATTTGGTTTTAAGTTTTGATTTTTCTTTTCTCCATACTTTGGTATTTGTTTTTTTTTAGTTTATTATTTATGGTAGAAGGTTGTTTGAGTTTTTGTGGCTTTATGTTAGGGGTAGGGTGTTGAGTTTGATGTGTGGGTTAGGGCTAGGATTTATGTGTTAGGTTAGGGTTAGGTTTAGGGCTAGGGTTAGGGTTTCTGTTTTTTGTTAGGGTTTAGGCTTAGGGGTTGTGTTTGTATGTTAGGGTTTAGGGGTGTGTTGGTTGTTTTATTTTAGGGTTGGGGTTAGGGTTTAAGGTTTCAGTTTTTGTTTGGGTTTAGGGTTAGGGTTACTATTTTTATGTTAGGGTATAGGGTTTATTTTCTATTTTATTTTAGGGTTAGGTTAGGGTATTGATTTTAATATTGAATTTTGAAATTTTTTGATATTGTTATTGTCCATTGATATTGTTTCCACTTGCATTGTAGGTACGGTTGACAACCATGGCTGGCCGTAGGAGATCGGATAACGTGGAAAATGAGAGACGCACGAAGCTACGACAAGACCGGTCGTCTTCGTCAAGGCCACAAGAGGAAGAGCCCGCACCAGTCGACCTCCCATTTGGATACTTGTTCGAGCATGACCCCTTGGTTCATGATGCATTTGTCCGTGACCATGCTAACTGACCCATATGTCTGGCCAAACCACGTGATACATCATTTTTTGCATCGGAAGGTTTTAACATTGTGAGGTTGTTGGAGGGAGCGCATCTTAGGGTTTTGGCTGAACTGTTGTGTCCATATTCATAGCTGCACGTACGGGCCTTCTACCATAACCTCAGCTACGTACAGGGTGAGCTGAGGTCGAGGGTCTGCGGGGTGGAGATCATCATGACGGCTCCGGTATGGTTGGAGTTACTGGGGTATGACTTTGATTCTGCGCAGTCTGTGGAATATGACGCAGAGAGCAGCGTCACACTTCCAGGATATACACGAGGTGATGCCGTGCAGGAGCAGAAAAGAGTCCGTGGGCAACACATGCACTATACGGTGGGGTTACTTACTACGGAGTCCCGTATACTACACTATGTCATCACCCACATTCTATTTCCGCAAGCGTTCAATCATTCCAGGGTGTTGGAACATGACATTCCCATCATGTGGGCTATCCGACATGGTACTTTGGTGAACTGGAGGCACTACATATGTTGGATGATGTTTAAGGCCAAACGTGATACACAAATGGAGGCTGTCAACCGGCATGATCCTTCACAGCCCTGATGATGCTGGGGTGACGATCGGACATTAGACATATACCATGCCTATGTGTGACATGGAAACGCATGAGGCTAAGAAACCACAACCAATCATCCAACCTCTCACCCGGTGGAACAATGGCAAACGCAATAGGCAGAATGCATCCATCACCATCCTTTGATGTAGCAATCAAGAGGGCACCTTTGTATTTCCCGTACAGGAGCGTGCTATCAATTTGGATTATGGGTTTACAATATTTGAAAGCCTCAATGCACTGGTGAAAATTCCAAAATACCCTGCGAAAGACAGCCTTATCGGTGTAGACACGTCGTTCGTCACAACACTGGTCCGTATCAATCTTGAACAAAGAACAAGGATTAATCTGTGTCATGTAGGTCAGCTAACCAGGCAAGAAGGCATATGATTTATCCCAGTCGCCAAACAACTTCACAATGGCCTTCATTTTAGCCTTCCTATAAGATATGTTGTATCCATATAAACTTTGTACCCTCTCTTGAATAAGAACTGGTTTCAGAGATGGATCTTCTTTTAACATACCTATAAAAAAATTGAAGTCAACACAATCAATAAATATAACGCAAAAATAACATAAACATAACTAATATCCTCCATTGTCAATAAATATACCGCAAAAATAAACATAAACACTCTCGGGTTCACCGTCGTCTTCACCATCGATATCCTCTTCATCCTCGTCTATTTTCCTCAGTGTTATCTGACTTAAGATAGGTGCAGGTGAAGATAAACCGAGCACTCTGTCTTCTTGACTTTGACTTCTTTCATGCATAGGTGCAGATGAAGATTGACCACAGTCTATTTCAACATATATCTCAATAAAGTTTTGAGATTTTTGGTCCACAGTTGCATCTATGACACATTCCACATCTTCATCGTCACTTATATCATTACCAATGTAGAATATAGCATCCTTACCAACTGTAGACTCTACCCTGGCGATCATCCGTTGAACGCACTGGCTGCCTTGTAGCCCCAATTTTCGGTGAATCCTCCCCTTCAGCTCATTGTACGTAGTGCCCCGTTTGATTTTCAACATTTTCATTTTTCCTTCAAATGAACACCATTGGGGCCTTCATAATGCTTTCCATCATAGTAGATCATTGAAACATACATGTTTGGACTTGAGCTCATCTTTCACATGAATTTGGGGATAGGAATGTGATTTTAGTGATTTGGGGGAAACAAATGAGAAAATAAGGGAAATGAAAATGATTTCACAATTACTATGCTTTAGAAATGGTGGGATGAAATGGAATCGTGATTGGAAGGATCACAGCTGACAAACAAGAGATAGAGGGGGTACAAAATGAAAATGTTGCAAATGAGACCACGAGAGGACTAGATATAGAGTTTTTTGTGAAATTTAATCGACTAAATAATGGCCTTAGTCGATTAAAAGTGCACGAAATGTAGTCGATCAAGGTGAGGATGTAGTCGATTAAATTTCGTGATTCTTGTTTTCTGAATTTTAACCATTTAGTCGATTAAAAGTGCAAGTTGGTCAACTAAATGGGGGCAGGATGGTGGATAGTTCTGGGAGAGGGGAAAATTGGTTATTATTTAATTAATGAGGGGCAAGAGGGTCAAAAACCCTGAAATTTATTGCAAAATATAAGAAATCTTATGAGAATATCATTAAGAACAAAATAAAAGTTTAATTATAATTCTTATAGCTTTAAATTACTTTTATATCAATTTTATGCTCATGTTGACCCTTAATACATAGTAAATTGTAGACTCATCAAACAATTCCCGGATTTACACATTGTTGTCCTCAGCAATAAACTAGGATAAACACTATAAAGTAGGAACATAACCTTGTGAGACTTGTGAGAAGAGACACATAAAATTATGCTTACCAAAAAAAGAGACACATAAAATTCAAGTATAACATTACATCAAAACAAATAATTTATAGCAGAAGCTCATTTGAGTATTATGCTAAGCAAGAATGATTTTCAGCATTGAGAATTTCAAACAAGGCTTTTCAGCTTCAAAAAGGAAATTAGAATCTAACTTGAATACCCCTCACTAAGATAAACAATGCACTCATCACTCAAGTGTTTGGGGTACAATCACTCAATCCATCAGTGTAATAGCACTACCATAGTCTTGATCATATTCCCAAGTTCCTAAAGATGAGGAACATAGATCACATGTGAAGATTGATCCAAAGGTCTTTTTAGGGTTGTAACGTGGCCTGGTTTAGGGGTAGGAATATTTGGTAAGTAGCTAATTTTATTGCGTGAGATTGAAACACATTTAATTTATTTCAAGGCTCAGTCAACTCTCATACAATGATTTCACTATTTTACTTCCTTTCAATTCATGATTTTTATTCCTTTACACCGCATTTTTCTTTCTTCTTGCTAATAATTTATAGCAGAAGTTTTCTTTCGCAATTTCTTTCTCTTCCTTTGCACATTCTCTTCTCAGACAAATTTCTTTATCCATTGAGGTACTATTTTCCTTTTTATCACTTAACTTTCAATGGAGCACTTCACCTTAAATTTTCTTTTATCAGTATTCCAATCTCATTTAAGGGTGAGTCAATAGGAATATAAGTTAAGTAATTTATGGGAAATTGAACAAAAATTAGTCTAAGGCTCAAAGGGGCTAGCAATGGAAAAAAAATTCTTTTCAGGTAGGCTATTTGGCCAAGTGGTTAACAAGAACACAAATGCCTTTATCATTTCAACTCATGCATGCATCACAAAGAAACAAATCAAGTTCTAGAGTACCACTACAGTGAGGCCTCTCAAAAAAAAACTATTTAGGCTCAAACCTCACAGGTTGTGGCATCAAGCTAGAATCTAATTTCTAATTTTCACATCAAAGCTTTTTCTAGAAATTCTCACAGGAAATCACACAAACGAGTAGTCATATTCTCTAGAAAATATTCAATGCAATGTCATGACAGAAAAATTTATTTTGAATTCTCACAATTTCACTTATGCCTCCTAGAGTTTATTAAAATTTATTAACTAATTCAGCTCATGCTATCTTGGACAAACATTCAGAGACCAGTAGAATAAGAAAAGAAAACTAAAAGCAAAATAAAAAAATCAAAAAGTAAAAATAATAAAAATAAATAAACAAATAAAATGAATAAAAGAGGGGTAAAGTGTGTGTCATTTTAAAGGACATAAGGTTGTGTCATTTTAAGAGAGAGAAAGAGATAGATAAAGGAGAAGAGAGAGTTGACAAAAAAATAAAGGTGTGGGTCCCACCTCTTTGTGAGAGTAAAAGGATATAAGTTGTGTCATTTAAAAGGATAAACACTTTTCCCATAAAAAGGACTGAGATATCTTCCCTAAATTTGAAAATTCATGCTGAGTATATATATTCCTCTGTGTGTATTCCTCAGTCCAAGCATAACATGCACCCAATTCCCAGATTTAAAATATTGCTCCCCCCAGCAATAATACTAAACCCTTGAGAAAGTGGTGACCCATTGTTGATTGGGTGTCTTGGAGCGGTCCATTGCTTGAAGTGAGGCTTGAAATCTCTTCCTTGGGTGATTCTAGGTGAGTTAGTGTTAAGAAATCCTAGTTTCCTTTGAGTTTTGGTGAATATTAATTTCTAGGTTTTCTACTAAAATGGGTCTTTAAATGAGGTAGTTAGAGCATGACTGAGGCTTAGGCCAAGTCGGGAAAAGTATTTAATGATGATTTTAATGGTGAAAATGTATTTGGATGATCATTTTACTCATCTTCATCAAATTTCGAAAATTAGGCCTAAATAGTGTGAATTCTTGCATTTCTAGTAGTGTGACTTGGATTGTTGGTATTGATTGTGTTCATGGTGCTTCTAGGTTGGAGGCAAGTGGACCAATCTTGATTTATCAAGTATTGGAAGAGCCAATGGAGCTTGATCTTGTCACTTGAGATATTTCAAGTGAAGGTGATTACTTTGCAAACTATTGATTATTGCTTAGAGAGCAAACTTGTGGTTGTGGAGCCTCGGTGCTTGGACCAAGCATTGGGTACAAAGCATTACAAGGTAAGCCTTCGGACCTTGGGAATTGATCCCTTTATTGTTCCACCAAGACCGGAATGGGTAGTGATTGTTGATAGTGTATGTAAATGCAATCAAGTAGTTTAACGCTTTGTTATACATATGTGTATGCACTGGGTGTGACATAGGATGGTGGTTCCCTATGTTTTGTATGTTGCATGACGATGCGTAATTCATACTTGGTAGTTTAGCTGGCCAGCAGGACTATTTTGCATCTGAGTATCCTTATGACAGCATGAGAGCTCGAGGGATGTCTCCTGGAGATGTTTGACACACTGCATGGATATCTATTTACTAATTATTGCTATTATACTGTGAGTGAACTATAGGGCGGAGAAATGCTCCAAGGACCCCTCATTTACTGAGATGTATTCGTATATCTCACCCCGTGTTGTGGGGACCCCGTTTCAGGTATAGATGCTGTAGGAGCCTCTGGTGACAAGTGGTCATACTTGGACTGGATTGATATATGAGGATGTTTCATTATTTCGGGTTATGCATACCATATAGTAGTTCCATGTATAGGATTCACATTTGAAAGTCGTTGATATGTGCACATCATGTTTTATTTGGTGGACTTAGCCTATGCTCACCTCCTTTGGTGTCTCTTTTGTTGATGGGAGCCAAGGATTTGATTGTAGTATTTTGTAGCTATGTCCCATGGTTATGTATAAAGGCACTTGGATATTGTATTCACTGTATACATGATGGAAGGGCGTGGATCCCTATTTGATAAGTGTGTGTCTTGAAATAGCTAACAATCATGTATTGGAGTGATGATATAATGTCTATTAGGTGAAAGAAAACCTTTGGGGTTGAGAATCAATGTAAATTTAAGAATCTTTTGTCTTTTTATCCAATTTTCATATCTTATATGATAGATTTGGACTCTTGCGTCTTAATGGAAGTTATAGATCTTTTTCTTAGCTTTCCAACGAATCCAAGATTGTGTCAATCGGATAAGTATAACTCAAGTTACGGGTAAAATACAAATGTAGGGTGAAATTTTCAGACCCGGGCGCTACGAGTGCCAAAGTTCGTGTTGTCAGTGCGAGACGACACAAGGAGGGCAGTGTTCTCGCGCTTCCAGCGTGGGTTTCGAGCTTCCAGCGCCGGACCCCCGTGAAATTCAGCATTTTTTCTTCAAAAATTCATAACTTGAGCTACGGTATTCCGATTTCAGTGCGGTTCGAACCCACACGTAGCTAACAAAGAAATCTATAACATATTGGAAAATGAAGACAATAGAAATAGTATAAAATTCCTTAAGTAAACTAAAAAGTGGAGGTGTTTAGTGTTGAATAACGATAAAAATAAATTGTTAAGTCTTGTTGGTCTAAGGAGACTACTTGGCACAATATAGTGCTAATGTATGGTTTAAATAAAATTTCATTAGATGTTCCACACATAGTTTAAGTTATGATTACAGCTATTGGAATTATTTTAATTACAGATTCGATTTTAAACATAAACGTTTATAAATAAAAAAGAAAAAAATTTATCCGTACTTTAATTCAATTATTGTGATTGTGACATGCGCCTAATACCATAAGTAATGTTAACAAACCGGTTCTAGAACGGGGTGTTACAGTATGTATATCACGGTGGACAATGGTTTAGATCCATAGGATGCCTTCTTACTGATGTGAAGGTTTTATATTGGATTTGGTTTGTGTTGTATATATCTTTTATTTCTAATTCTTGTCATAATATTGGGTAATTATGCTTTGCTATAACTGCAATTGTACTTTCATTTTGATTATTGTATTTCAGACCAACAAAGCTGACAATGGTTGACTCTAGCAGCAAAGGTCTTTGTCTTCCTTGTTCAGAATGCAGTCATTTGTATTGTTTGAAGATGAACTTCCTTAAACCTTTTTACATCTTAGTTATTGTTCTATATTTTGCATGAGGATGATGATGACTGAGAATAGCATTTATTTAGGATGTTCTGATGATGATTCGAGCATAATTTGAGATGGGAAATGAGATAATTGAGACTGAGCATGGAAAGAGTTAATTTGAGATTGAGCATGTATGGATTATATCAGGTAATTTGTCTGAAATGTGCATGGCTACTAATGCTGACATTGATGACAGAAATTGATATATATGTTCAATGTCACAATTTTGTTAGGAGATTTTTTTTTTAATCTCCAATTTCTTCTTTAATTTCCTTTCACTTTACTGGATCATCAAAGATTTGAAGCATGCAAACATGATGACTTATGGCACTTCCTTCTCTGTTCATCCGGTAAATATGATGAATGTGCCTTACCCGGCTTCAGTGAAAGAATCCAACTCAACAAGGCACCAAGCCCTCAGAGATACCTGGAGTCAGTGGCGGACCCACTTGCTGCGGGCAAATGCCCTGAAGTGCGGTCATACACTTTTAAATTTCAATATAATTTTTTTTTCTTCTTGGTTGCAGATTCTTACTTGTCTCTTGATTCAATATATATATTAGGAATAAATACTCTTGTAAGTCTCTAGCAAAAAATATGATCCACATTTTAGTATTTAAAGTGGATCAATTTAGTTAAAATTATGGTCTCTCAAAAATTCAAAAAAGACCTACATTAGTTCCTCAAAAAAACCAAAATGAGTCCACTTTGAATTTTATAGGGACCAAGTAACTAATTTTTTTTATAATGGACTAAAGTATGGACCGAATTTTTTATTAGAGACCAAAAATGATATTCATTCTTATATTAGATTATGAGCGAGTTTAAGCGTTGATTTAAACTTTCTTTACGAATTTTTTTTTTTGAAGGCGCTACCCCCGAACCCGCCACTAAATGTACGGGCATAAATTTATTTTCTTGAGTCCGCCACTGCATGGATTGATGAGTACTGCAAGCGCTGAACACTCAGGAGCCCAATAAAGAGTAATGGGAGCTTGCCAGTGATGTTTGGATATCCTTCTGTTCAGCTTCCCATGTTGGATAAGGATAGTTCATGGGGTATGGTTTCTCGTCCTCAACAGTTACACCTTTCCTTTGCTGGGAGAGGTCCAAATAATTCAGGTAATTGTGATATGGATGGAAGATATTGCTGAATAATCAATCTTCAATGTCCAAGATGTATATGTCAGATTGATAAATTGTTAAAATGTTTTGGATTGTGTATATATTGTATTGGTTGCTTATTGGTTGTAAGCCTTGAAATTTTAATTCATGTCCTATATTTTGTGTTCAGCCATGACTGTTGAGTATGGAGCGCGTGAATAAGTGATTACTCTGTTGAGATTCAGCTACTACCAATCTAATCTAGCAAAGTTAGTCTATTTTGTGAATGGAAGGATATTATTTGGGGCTAAAGTGCACTGCATGTTATGAATTTAAATAAGTAAAACATCCACATTATACTTTGTTCAGGCTGCAGTTCACTATGAAGGGGTATTAAAACTGAATGCTATAGTTTATCATTTGTGGACTCAATACATGGATATGTATGTGGAATGAGTGTTGCAGTCTACTCCATAGTTCAATATACTACTACCTTTCTTTTTACTGGTTCTGATTATCACCGTGGTTGCTGGTCTCTTTTGAGTTTGATAAACATGTGCTATAGATGGATTGAAGTTGTCCATTTTTTTTAACGGAAAAAATGTTTGTAATTTTAAATGACACAAAGTTATGTCATTTTTAATGAAACTACGTCGTTCTGGTGTGTTTTTACATTCTCTCTCCTTCATTTTTTTTATTTCTAATTTTATAAATTAGAGAAAATAACAAAACACATCAAAACGACGTAATTTCATTAAAAATGACACAAAATTATGTCATTTAAAATGACAAACACTAAATCCTTTTTTAATTAATATTTTTTAATGTCACACATATATGGGTGTATTCTGTTGTGGAAATTTTTTATATCCCTCTTTCTTGTGTTGACTATGAAAGGGTATTAAAAGTGAGGGTTTTATAATTCTCATGTTGAAGGAGAATTGAAATCTCATGTTGTAGAGATAAAAAGCATGTGGGACCCATGTGTTAGAAAAAATTGTATGTAGGCCCCATGTCAGCACGGAAATCGAAGGATGTGTAGGAAAATTTTAATTCTCACGTTAAATGAGAATTATAAAACCCTAAAAATGAATGCTATATTTGTCAATGATGGAATGATTTTGATAAATGGGGTTTGATTTTCTCAAGTTGAATGAGAATTCAATTCTCATGTTGTAGGGATAAAAAACATGTGGGACCCATGTGTTAGAAAAAATTATATGTAGGACCCATGTCAGTACGAAAATCAAAGGTAGGAAAATTTTAATTCTTAAGAATTATAAAACCTTTGATAAATTGTACTTTTATGGTTTCGAGAATGCCCTTGCTGAATGCAGTTATGATTATGATCACATTACAAAATTTCTCAACCTTATTTGACATTAATGAGAGTAATAAAAATATTTTAACTTACCGCAATATTTGAGGTGCTCTTCGATGGGGATATCTCTGCTTACTTCTGTTTTTCTCTTTTGTTTTATTTATTTTTTAGTTTTGACCAAAAAATATATATTTATAGTTGGGAGGCTTTTGTTAGCAGTCATAACAAAGTCTAACCTCGGAGGCACGAAACAGCGTGTTGGTAGGCTTTTGTTAACAAAGTCTAACCTCGGAGGCACGAAACAGCGTTCATGTGCACGATACCAACAAAAGGACAAAAGGGAGCGAGGACTTTAATTTATGGGATTAATATTTAGAAAATAAAATTATTTCCTATATATATATATATATATATATATATATATATATATATATGGTTTTATAATTCTCATGTTGAAGGAGACTTGAAATAGTTGTAGAGATAAAAAGCATGTGAGACTCATGTGTTAGAAAAAATTGTATGTATGACCTATGTCAGCACAGAAATCGAATGGTGTGTAGGGAAAATTTAATTCTCATGTTGAAAGAGAATTATAAAACCCATATATATATATATACAAGTAAAAATGTAAAGAGAAAAGAGAGAAAAAAAAATGAGCGCTATAAACTTTTATGTATAAGTAAAAGGAAAAATGTTTGTTCTTTTAAATGATATAAGTCATGTCATTTTACTCTCACAAAGAGGTGAGACCAACATCTTTATTTTATTTTTTGTCCACTCTCTTTCCCCATGATCGATCTCTTTCTCTCACTTAAAATGACACAATTTTACATCTTTTAAAATAATACACATTTTTTCCATACCTAAAAAATAAAATTATCTCCTATTATATAAAAAACACCCATTCCTTAATTTATGAACCATCTAGCATTTCTTGCGACCAGAGACTATAAAATATTTCCTGTGAATGGCATCGCTCAACAATTTAAACAATCTCTTTCTCAACAATTTAAAGAAGTACCAAAGTAAACTTGATAATTTTTTTTAATCACACATTTCAATGTCTGTGTAGTTCCCGTGTAAAAAAATTGAGTAAATATCATTTTTGATCCTCAGCAAACTTCACGATGTCCACTTTAGTCCAAGCAAATAAAAATGCTATTCGTGGTCTCTAAGAAATTCAAAATAAACCTATTTAGTCGAAATCGTGGTCCCTTACAAATTCAAAAAAGACCTACATTAATCCCTCAAAAGGATTAAAATGAGTCTATTTTGAATTTATTAAGAAGGACGGATAGTCTTTTTATTTGCTAGAGACTAAAGCGGATATCATAAAATTTGTTGAGTATCGAAAATTGTATTTACTCTAAAAAAAATTCATGTAAGTGGGCTAACCCATTCATAACTGGCCTGATGGGTAAATAAAACGAATTGAAGCTTTTCAACAAAAAAAAAAAAAACAAAAAAAAAAAAACGAATTGAAGCTTTGAGAAATCTTGCCTTCTATTTTCTTTCATAAAAATTGACTGTAAGGTGCCGTCTAGAAATTTTGTTACAGATATCTTTTTATATAAGCCGTTATTATTGTTTCAGTGATGAGGAATTTCAATAGATTATATTAGATTTTGGAGGAAAGATATTCTTACTATCAAAATTTTCTACTACCAACTTACTACCTATCTAATCATCATTGAATCAAAGAGAGCGAATGTTAAAAAGTTTTTGAAAAAAGAAAAAATATTGATCCAATGGTGATTAGATAGGTAGTGAGTTGGTAGTAAAAATTTTTGGTAGTAACAATATCCCTCCTCTAGATTGTGTGTTAAATACTCATAAAATATATAAAAAAAACCGAAAGATATCTTTTTATATTCTCTGGATATATCAGTGGTTGTATTGTCAGGATATATTTCCTTTCAATCACCCTTAATCTTAATCAGTTTATAAAAAAATACTTTGGGAACATGTCACGAACATTTAGCGTCCAATTAAAAGTGAAAACCTGAAAGCTGGTAATATGTACCCGTTGGATGCCGTACAAAAGTCAACATTTATTTTTCTAATCCAATTAATTTTAATCGGATAATTTTTTTGTCCAAAAACTTTAAAATAATATTTTTTTAAGGGATAATTATGGTGACGTTGTTAAGGCTAGAGATTAAACTGATTATTATAATTAGATTCTTCTATTTAGAAAGTTACATTTATTTTTCTCTGTTATTTTTAAGGAAACTGTATATGATGCGTACAAGGAAGTAGAAAAGATATCTGAAGTTTTTCTAAAAAAAATTGTCAGAGGATAGGAACCGTACAAAAAGCAAGGGAGGCAAGAGCTATTTTTCAAACAAAAAAAGGCGTCAGCACAGTTAAAAACCCTTGAAGAGGTCAACGTAATTATATAAATATATTATTTTGCTTTATTTTCTGTTGGAAAGTTTCTCCGTAGGGCATGAAGGTATTTTTACTAATTCGGTGAGTGTTTGATAGATGAATTTTTATTTTTATTTTTGATTTTATAAAAGTTATGTCGTAATAAAATGAATTGTGCTATGTTATAGAGATTCGTTTTGCGTATCGTAATTTTTTTTTTGCTTCAAAAGATGCGGGCCCCACAAAATATTGTGTGTGTAGGAAATTTTTTGTGGCCATGTTAAATGACAAATGCAAACCCCTTTTTTATGCGAAAATCCTTTTACTAGAAATATAGTGGAAAAATAAGTTTGATAGAAAAGTTAAAAAAAGTTATTTAATAAACTGAAATATTACCGAAAAAGATGATGTAAGTTTTCAAATTTTATTTTTGATTGAAGATAATATAATGGGATAATAGGAGTAAAATATCAAAATGGGCACTTTAAATTTTGAATCTAAAAAAAATTTGGCAAGCTTCGTCCTGAAAAATAGTTTTTGTTTTTTTTTTTGTTACATAAAGGGGCGAAGCCCTAAAACAGAAAGGTGTACATGACAATTCTTTTATTCCCCAGTATTGTTTCTGAAAAGAAATAATTATTTTTTATTTATGTGCCTTGAACATTTTTTGAGAAAAAAAAATATGTTCGATAACATGTTCTATTTTTATTCCGAAAATGAGAATTGTGTTACAACAAATAATATCTAAAAAATAATTCTTATTAAATATAAAAAAATCGGATCATCACTTTGATTTCCATATAGTGTGGTTGTGGTGGTGGCGGCGGGGGGGGGGGTGGCGGTGACGTCAGGATGATAGTGGTGGTGCTTGTGACGGCAATGGTAATGGTGGCGGCGATGGCGGTAGTAGTGGTGGTGGTGGAGGTGACGGCAGTGGCTGCAATAATGGTGGTGAAGATGGTGGTTGTGGCGGTTGTGGTTGGTGGCAGCGATAATGGTAACGGTGGTTGTGATGGCATCATGGTGGTGATGGTGATGGTGGTGGTAGTGGTTGCGACGGTGGCGGTAGTGGTAGGAGACGGTGGTGATGGTAGTAATAGTGGCGATGGCAAGGTGATGGTAGTGGCGAGGGTGGTGGTGGCGGTAATCGCTACGACAATGATAGTGGTGATTGGTGAGAGTAGTGGTGATGGTAGCGGTGGCGTCATGGTGGCGATGGTGGAGGTGGCAGTGGCGTGGTGAGGGCGATAGTGGCGGTGGCGGTGACGATAGTGATTGCGATGATGGTGGTAGTGGTGACAGTGATGGTGATAGTGGTGGTGGTGGTTACGGTGGCATGATGGTAATGATGGGTGGAGGTGGTGGGAGGTGGTGACGGTGACACTAGTGGTACGGCGACGTTGATGACGATGGTGGCGGTGGTCGTGTCGGAATGATGGTGGTGGTGGTAGTAGAGAGTGATTGAGAGAAATAAGCGTTTCTCATTTTGTGTCCGGGAACAAAACGTAGAAATTTTATAATTCTTTTTCCTATTCCCCAACACAAAAATTAAACCAGTTCATCACGGGAACAAAATAATAAACCGGTATTACTGTAACACCTCATTCTAGAACCGGTTTGTTAACATCGATTTATGATATTAAGCGCAGTTACAATCACATTGGTTCAATTAAAATCTGGTTAAATTTTTCTTTTAAAATCAAGCTGAATTTAAATTACCCAATTGCGTGACCATAACCATATTACATTACGGAATAAAATAATTTAAGCTTAATACCATACTCTCATTATTATTAAACCAAAGGTGGTTAAATGTCTTTCTCTCTATTTTAGCAACACGTGGTTTCAAACCGCGCCTTATTTGGAGCTCTGTAGCTCAAGTTATGACCATTTGAAACCACACATGTTTATGTGGACACAGGTCGTGCGCGCTGTCGGGCGCTTAAGCGCCCACTGGCAGAGATAAATCCGTTATTTTACAGCTCTGGGCGCTAAAGCACGCATCCGAGCGCTAAAGCGCGCTAGCCGAGCGCTTAAGCCTCCATTTTGGGCGCTTAAGCCCGCAGAGGCAGAAAGTATTTGCTCTCACAGAGGCAGCAGGGCGCTAAAGCGTGCTCCTGGGCGCTTTAGCGCGCTGACAGAAAAATTTAAGCACTCTTTTCTTTCTCAGTTCATGGGAGATGCATCTAACCCCTTTTCTCAACACCTAATCAACATGTCAAGACCTTAATATATGAATATAATCTATACATATGCATCAAATGGTTTCCATGTCTTTCCATCATATCATTACATCACGTTTACAAGTCTCACTTATAAAGCATGAGACTTAGCTACAAAACACTATGATCAATTCTTTGGCTCCCATCAACAAAAGAGATACCAAAGGGGATGAGCATAGGCTAAGTCCATCCAATTAAAACATAACAGGCATATGACAATTGACTTCTTTTAACAATCCTATACATAGGAACTACAAAATGGCATGCTTAATTCAAATGGTACTAAATCTTCATATATCTATTACTTCAAATATGGCCACTTGCCATTAGAGGCTCCTGCAGCATCCTTGGCTGAAAGGGGTTCCCCACAACACGGAATGAGATATACGAATATATCCAGTAAACCAGGGGTCCTTGGAGTATCTCTCCACCCCATAGTTCAATAACAGTGTAATAGCAATAACAATAATAGTGCAGTAAAATACATATCCACGCAAGTGTACATAACATCTCCAGGAGAAATCCCTCGAGCTCTCGAGCTGTCCTAAGGATACTCATATGCAAATAGTCCTACTGGCTAGCTAAACTACCAAGTATAATTTACGCATCGTCATGCAACATACCAAAATAGGGAAACACCATCATATGTCACACAAAAGCATGCAAATACGTATAACAAAGCATTACACTATTTCATTGCATTTATATACAACAACTCAACCATTACCCATTCAGGACTTGGTGGAACAATAAAAGGAATTACACCCAAGGTCCGAAGGCTTACCTTAAGCTTCCAATTCAACATTTGTTCTTCACCAATCTCCACAATACGCTACTCCAAAACAAATACCTATTCCAAGGAGCTAATCGAGTTCCATAGCTTCTTCCAACGGTTGGTCACTCAAGGTTGGTCCCAATGCCTCAATCCTAAACATAACATGGGCACAATCAATAACCAACCAAGTAATGGTTCAACAATGCAAGAAACTTCACAAGGCCAAGCATGAAATTTTGCACTTCTCAAAGTATAAACCAATGATTATCTAAGCTCATTTTCACCGATTAAATGTCATTTATAACGACATTTGTAAAGGAACTAAGCCTCATTCAAGCTCAACTATCCAAACTCAAAACACATTTTAGTATGAAACCCTAAATGTGCATCACCTCAAAATAATAAGATAGGTTTAAATGCTTACCATACCCTAACAACAAAAGCTGAAGGAAGGATAACCAAGCATCAAGGAGGCAATGCTTCACCCCAAGATCCTCCAACTTCAAGATCTTCCCTAACCCAACAAGCCAAGATCTTCTCCCACAAGCTCCCTTAATGGATATAAGGTTATGAGTTACACTCTCCTTAGATTTCTATGCAATTTTGGTTTTAACTCTACTAGATTCTATGAAGAAATGAAGGAAATAGACCTTGGAGCTCTTTCAATGGCTTCCTTTTCCCTTTCTCTGTCGTGCGCGTAGGAGATGAAGCAAATGGGTGGAGTTTGCTTTGTTTTATCACTTAACATTGGTTAAGTTGCTTTGAACGGGTATTAGCCCATCTATTTATTTAACTCCATTTACTACCAAACTTTACCCAAAAGTCTGGAATATTTTTCTAGGAATATTTCCACTTTTATTTTTATATTTTGGGTACTTTTGCCTACACCTATTTATACCACTTAATTTTCACTGATTACACTTTTTACCTCAAAAGTGACCCCAACTAATTTTGTTAAGGAATTTACTTATTTTTACTCATTAATATATGCTTAATTATCTAATCACATATATTTTACGAATTAATTCTATTGGGCTATTATAATTACCAAACTTTCTATCCATTTCTGTTCCCGCGAACAGAAATTAAAAAAAAAATTGATTCCGGGAAGATTGTCATACACACCTAGAATATCAAGACAGTGTGAAATTTTATAAAGTGATCTGGGACCATATTTTTTAGGTGATCCTTTTTCTAATTTTGGAAAATTGTGTTTCCCTCCCAATCCCTCACTTTTTAAAAAATTTCCTCTAGCTACCTTGTTTTTTACCATTTCTGGAATGGGACTATGTGCACCGGTTGCACCAAAATAAACCTCCAACACAACAAGGAAGATTAAAAAGCCACCACAGCCTCAGTCAGGAGCAGCAGGCAAGTAAATCTCATAAGGCAACATCCCATCCATTTGAAGAATCTTCACCATCTCCTCATCAGGATCAGCTATAAAAGAAGAATTCCACGTACCAGATAACGCTTCCTTATCCATTTGAAAAATAGCTTTTAGTTGAAGAGTATGAGTAGTCAAGTGTCTCAACAATAGACGAGGGGCATTTCTGATAAAAAATATGCGCTGGTTTCTTCCTTTTATCGGTTAACATGAAATACCACCTATTAAATGATTTTTTGGAATAGTGAATTCAACGAAAATTTACACGCAAATGACTATGTCTGGGAAAATTATTTGCCTGGTTCAATTTTATAAACACTTCTACCAAATATGGTAAAATCCTAAACCCAATCTAATTTGCCTGATTATTTGGGAGAAAAACTCTTACCAAACAATTCCTAATATTTTAGCACACTTAATGTTACAAAATAGAATTTTTTGGGAGAAGTACCCGTACGCAACAAAATTGTTTAAATGCATAACTGTAATGTTTATGATTTTTCAAATGTCAAATATTAAAAGGGTAAATGTTTATCATATTATAAGAAATATATTTCTTACACATACATACAAATGTGAAATTCATGTAAGGCTATATGAAAAGAAAAAACATAGGTTCCGCATACAAAAAAGTGTGAGATTCATGTGTAAGAAATAAAATTATTTTCTATAACATAAGAAATATTAATCTCATATTAAAAATATGGTTTCTAGGTTTTTTTTTTTTTTTTTTTTTTTTATAAAAATGGCTAAAGGAATCTCATGTCACACGATGTTAGTAAAATAAACTTGACGTGGGTCTCATTAAAAATAAAATAAAAAATAAAAAATCAAGAGGGACCCACCTTGATGTAGAACCTATACCCTTTAACAGATTCAATAACCCTATATAAAATAAGATTTCATTCAAAGAGAATTATAATTTTTCTACACATCCTTCGATTTCTGTGCTGATATATGTTTTACATATAATTTTTTTGTAACACATAGGTTTTCATACTTTTTATCTCTACAACGAAAGATTTCAACTCCCGTTCAATTTAACAGATTCAATAACCCTATATAAAATAAGATTTCATTCAAGAGAATTATAATTTTTCTACACACCCTTCGATTTCTGTGCTGATATATATTCTACATATAATTTTTTTGTAACACATGGTTTTCATACTTTTTATCTCTACAACGAAAGATTTCAACTCCCGTTCAATATATATGAGAATTATAAAATCCTTAAAATAAAAATATTCACTGGGAATAAAAAAGAGCAGCAATGTATAGTTTAAAATCACACCTCATAACCTGAATTGCACTGTATAGTGCGAGGGAAATCGTTGCTAGGGAAGTCATTATATAAGTTATGTTATCTTATTCCATCAACACCTCCTAACACATGATGTCGATTACCAAACGATACGTTTCCGATACGTTAGAAATTTTTTTTAAAAGAGTATCGGTGCTTCTTAGGATTTCAGTTCCAACAGGAGCAAGGAAGAAGGCAAGTCCATGGCCATACTGAGAGTGATTTAGAGTGTCAATAATGAAAGTGTAATGAGTTTTGAAGTCAGTGAGTTGACCTGTGCTAGAGTCCCAAACTGATCGAACATTTATATGTAGAACATCATCTTTACCTTGTCAAGCTCAACCTTTCTGAACTATTCGAAGCTCAAGGCATGGCTGCCACTTTCTGCTATTCATATATTCTTCCACTAATTTTGTCCTGTCTTTTCTTTAACCTCCCTGCCAATTCAATTTACTTCCAATTTCCTCAATTTAATCCAGGTGATGCTAACATACACTACCAAGGATCTACAGCACCTCGTGATGGAGGTGTTGATTTCAACTTCAATGAGCAGTATACGTGTCAAGTTGGAAGGGCCATCTATGCCAAAAGGGTGTTACTTTGGGACTCTAGCACAGGTCAACTCACTGACTTCAAAACTCATTACACTTTCATTATTGACACTCTAAATCACTCTCAGTATGGCCATGGACTTGCCTTCTTCCTTGCTCCTGTTGGAACTGAAATCCTAAGAAGCACCGATACTCTTTTAAAAAAAATTTCTAACGTATCGGAAACGTATCGTTTGGTAATCGACATCATGTGTTAGGAGTCCCACATTGATTGTGTAGGCAATTAGTGTGAGATTTATAAGACCTTATGCACTCCCACCCTTTGAGCTAGTTTTTGGGGTGGTGATTTTGGGGTGGTGATAAGCTAGCTCAAAGGGTGGGAGTGCCCAAGGCCTTATAAATCCCACACTAATTGCCTACACAATCAATGTGGGACTCCTAACATTGCCGCCCCCTTTAAAGGCCGACGTCCTCGGCGGCTTTCATTCTGACCCGGTGGTAGCCCTTTCCCCTCTCGGCGGCTTCACCCACCTATCAGGTAGCCCTTTCCGTGGTTCGACTCTCAATGAAAGCACCAAATGATAGGGACCCATGGGATCACCACCCCAAAAGCTAGCTCAAAGAGTATGTAACCGAAGTTAAAGTCATTAGCCAACTGAGACACAGGAATCTTGTGCAGCTCTTGGGTTGGTGCCATGACAGAGGTGAGTTCATGCTTGTTTATGAGTTCATGCCAAATGGTAGCCTTGATTCTCATTTATTCGGTAAAAGGGCACCTCTTGCTTGGAGTGTGAGGTACAAGATAGCTCTTGGATTGGCCTCTGCAGTGCTCTATCTACATGAAGAATGGGAACGATGTGTGGTGCATAGGGATATCAAATCAAGCAATGTCATGCTAGATTCAAGTTTCAATGTCAAGCTTGGAGATTTCGGGTTGGCTAAGCTCATGGAACATGAAATAGGGCCACAAACAACAGGGTTGGCTGGAACATTGGGCTATTTGGCTCCTGAATATGTGAGTACAGGCAGGGCCAGCAAGGAATCAGATGTCTGTAGTTTTGGGATGGTTGCCTTGGAGATTGCTACTGGTAAGAAAGCTGTTGATGTTATGAAGGACAAAGATGAAGAAAAGGGTTTGATTGAGTGGGTTTGGAGTCATTATGGCAGAGGGGAGCTGCTTGTGTCCATGGATGAGATATTGAAGAAGGATTTTGATGAGAAACATGGAGAGTGTTTGATGATTGTGGGACTGTGGTGTGCTCACCCAGACGCAAATCTGAGACCATCAATAAGACAAGCAATTCAATTGCTTAATTTTGAGGCTGCTATGCCGAACCTTCCACCAAAGAGGCCTGTTCCAACATATCATGCTCCTGCACCATCTCTAGTCTCAGGAGCAGCTTCCACAACCACAATCCTTCAGATTGGTCGCTGATACAACGTCAATTATATCACGCTGGCGTAACTACTTCTGTTTGAACTAGTTTATCATATCACTATTAGTGTCCTGTATTTGTATGATAACCTTTTATTTCTTGCTTGGATATATAAGGTTTGGTATAATATATAAAGAGAAATTATAATCTTACATCACATAATATTCATCTATCATGTTATACTCACATAAAAAGATATGCCTCATTTTTTTTTTTTAAATTTGGTGAATCCCACTTAATTTATCTCAGAACATAAGATAATTTCTTTATCTCGTATAGCATAAGAGAAGTAATTAAAGATCATATATAATTTAAGGGTTTGTTTTTTCCGATGTTACTTTAGATAACTTATCTAATGTTCATCAAAACGACGTCATTTTGGGACGGAAATCATGATATTTTTACAATTTTAATTTATTTCAGGGTTATAATAGTCTTTATTACTTTAATTTTTTAATTTTTAAACCCCAAAACGACGTCGTTTCGATGAACATTAGATAAAGTTATATAAAGTAACATCGGAAACTTTTTTCCCATAATTTAATGGATTAAAAAAGTATCATGTTGAGTATTTCTATTTATAAAATTACGTGACCCTTTTCACCAAAAAATAAAAATAAAAAAATTACGTGATCCAGGTATATATTATAAGGTAGATGATGGCTTAAGGAAGATTATAAAAATATTGGTGAACTTTGGAAGTTCTTTTGTGAAAAACAAGACCAATTTATGCCTAACAATGTGCTCAAATCCCCTGAAAGTAATAAATGGATAATATTAATTAAAATTTTGGTTTTACTAATAATTGTTTTTAAGAGCATTTGTTAATTAACTTCTCGGCTTTTTAAAATAATGACTGTGATCCGAAATGCTTTATTTATCAAGTGATTATTTAAATGAACTAAAATATTTTTCATGTTGTCCCAATTATGCGCTACTTATAATAACCCAAACCAGTATAATGGAAATATAGAGATTTTTCATAATATGTTATATATTAATTTGATCAGAAATCTAATGATGAGATAAATTAGATACCGATTCTAATTTTTACTGTATAACTCACCTTTCAGATAAAAATGAAATTACATATAATTTTTAGTTAAATTAGATACATAATCTAATTTTTACAATATAAGTCACTTTTCAAATAAATGTGCAATTACAAATAGTTTTCAAATAAATTAGATATAAAAACTAATTTTTACAGTACAAGTCACTTTTCAGATACAACTGTAATTACAATGAGTTTGGGATATGTTGAGTCAAGATATGCTCAGGAAAATATGGGAGCAAAAGTAATGCAGAGCAAATACTATGTTTAGGGGTGTGCAAAATAACCAAAAAAGTGGATCGAACCATAAACCGAACTGAACCGCTCCATAAAATAACCGGTTTTAAAAAACTAGTTCATGAACCGAACCGGTTTTTAAAGAACCGGTTCATGAACCGAACCGGTTTTTAGAATCGGTTTAAGAACCGAACCAGTTTTTAGAACCGGTTTAAGAACCGAACCGTTTCCGAACCGAACCGAACCATTTTCAAACCAAACCAAATTAATTTGTATAACTTTATTTTTTAAATTTTTTAATTTTTTTCTTTTCAAAAGAGGGTCGACCCGAACCGGTTCCGAACTACTTCCGAACCGAACCGAACCACTTCCGAACCTAACCAGTTTTGGACCGAACCAAACCACTTTCGAACCGAACCATTTAAACCAATTTGGTTTTGTTTTTCAAAAAATCCGGTTCGGTTCGACCCATGCACATCCCTAAATATGTTCAGGGAGCAATTAATCAAAGGAGAGCAAATCTACCCAAATTGCGCAAGCGTACGTATCAAGTAATATAGGGTTTCATGTGAGCCCCAGATTACCGTACTCAGGGAACAAATGTAAAAGTTGTGTTTGAAAGAAATGAAATTATTCGAGGAGCAATTAAAAGTAAAGAGCACTCATGATTAGGAGCCAACTTGTTCTAAGTTAGGAAGGGCTAAGTACTAGGTGTTTTTCTTAACTTCACTGAACTCAAATTACAATAAATCGAGAGAAGAATAAGATTGATAGGGGTAAATACCAGTTCTTGCATGATCTAGACATAGACTTGTAGGAATTGCAAACTTTCATAATTCATCGTGCTTAATGCTTAATTTGAAAAAGGGTTTCTAAGATATCAGGATTCAAATCAGGTTAAAGGGTTAAATAAATAAGACATTAGGAATTTAACCAATTAGTAATTAGAAGATGAATTGTTTGAAACAATTGTGATAAATTATTATTGAAATTAATTTAAACTACTTAAGGGGGATGAGAGGTGAAGTATACCCTAAATGTATTTTTATTCTTGATTTTAAAACTCAATTTTTGTTTCAAATTAGCTTTTTAATTAACTTCTTTTACTGTTATCTTTATTTAATTTTTAATTAAATATTGGTTACCTGCAAAACTACCTTTTGACTTGTTTAACTTAGATAAAAACAGCGAAACTGTTGCTTGAATTTAGTCCTCGTGGGAACAACACTCTTACTTAATCTCTTTATTACTTGTACGACCGGTATACTTGTCGTGTTCGCAACACTTTTGCAGCATGTTGTCTAAAATCTGCATGGTTGAGGCATTGTTCCCACATTCTTCTGTTATCGCTGACGTGGAGGTGCTCAATAGGTTGCTTTTCTGCTCAAGCGTTGTTGGTTGCTTTTTTGTCCCCTTTTGCATTTTTCTGCAAGTTATCTCCTTTTTTGAATTGAGTTTTCTTTTGGTTGAGCCTTAAGTTTCCTGCAAAGAACAACTCAACCCATTAAGCTCATGAAAATTTATCAAGTTAAATTGTTCCCGTACTACTCTAATCCCACACTTAAGGATTGCTCCAGCCTAATTTATAGATAATTCACTCATGGGAATAAACTTGGAATAAAGCAATAATTCTACAGCAATTTTTTTTGAATTAAGGAGTATTTGAACAATCAATGGGTCTCAATTTTTGAGGAATATTAGGGAAAAAATACAAAACAATCAAAAATACTTGAAGCTTGTAAATAAATTAGTGAGAATCTAATTTATTATGTATTACGAAATAAAAACACATGTTTAGAAATATCAAGTATTGGTTAGAAAACTAATGTCATGAAATGGTAAAAGAGCAAATTATCATGACTCAGATTAATTAAATGGGTAAATGAGAAAGTGTAAGAGTGACCTAAGGTAAAATAACAAGGAAATTAAGTGATTCCAAAGCCAAACTTGCTTGGAATCTTGCAAGGAACAAAACCCAACCATCATTTTCGTGTAAGAATCAATGTGGAGAGAGCTCTTGGAGCCAACAGTTGCAAAATTTGGAGAATTTCATGGAGTTTTAAGTGTTTGAGTTCTTGGGAGCTTGAAGACTCCTTCCTTCTTCATTCTAGAGGGGATTGTGGTAATAACCCCTCACTCATTTCAAGTTTTTATGGAGATTAAAAAATGTTAGGTCTTCATGAATAGTGTAATTCGAAAATAATGTTATGGATGTTGAAATGGTACGAGCTCCTTTTTAAATGTGTTTTATCTTGATGAAGAAAAAATTATGAACCTACCATTTAACTCACTATGGAAAATTATTGTTTTTGACTATGTATCAATTTCAAAATTCACGAATGTTAATGTATTGGAAGGATTTTGATTAGGGATGTTCATCAACCGATTCAAACCGCGGTGACCGAACCGAAAAATTGATAATCGAATTAACTGTAAATAGAAAAACTAAAAACTGAAAAAAAAAACCCTGCATATTTTAATTGGATTGGATCGATTTTCGGTTTGATTGGTGAAAATTGATCCAATCCAAACAAATCCAATGTAATATGTATTTATTATTTTTGAAAGATAGTGACTTGAAATCTTATTGTTTTGTAAACTTGGATTTTTGGATGTTATTGATAGCAAACAATCTTGTTTTAGTTTTTTATTGTATATTAATCTATTTTAACTCTTCAAGAATTTTAAGACTTGTTTTAGTCTGAAGACTTGAATTTTTCAGTGGTTTATAACTTTGAATGACTTTATTTTTTATATAGCTAGTGATTCGTATGATTGAAATTTTAGGCTTTTCGAAAAACTGAAAATCAATTCAATCTAAACCGAATAAAGCTGGATTGGATCGGATCAGATTTAAAAAAAATCCAAACCGAATGAATGATTAAATGATCAAACCAAAAAGACTGGATTGAATATTTTTACTTCAAAACCAATCAAATCCAGACCGCAAACACTCCTAATTTTGATGGTGTGTTGTTGTATAGTGTGTTGGTATAGTGTTGAACCAATTAATATATTGGTGGAGGAGCACTCATTGGAGTCAACCATTGTTCAAGAACTAGAATCTTGAATTTTTACCAAAGAGGTAAGCCATGTTTTTTGAGATTATGAGGAGTTCTAGCCAATAGCTTTATGTTTATGTGTGTAGAATGTATGAATGATCACATTTCCATAATTGTGCCATAGGTTTCCTTGTGTGGTTTTTGAAGAGACTAAATGATATCATGGGCTAAGTCTAAAAAAGATTCTAGAATGAATAAATAAATATATAAATAAATACCTAATTACAATTATATACAACAGAAATCTATTTGAAGTGAGTTTCACAATGTGCACAAAATAACTAGTGGAAATGCTTGCAAGTCAATAGCGATATTTTAATTACAACTGTTTTGGACTGTAACATCTCCAAGTGAGTACAAAATTTCATTTTCTGTGGTGATGAAAGACAACTAAAACGGCCAAAGACCAATAGAAAGTAAAGAAAAGAATCAAATCAATATGTATGGGAAGATTTTATCAATCTCAAAATCTCAACCACTGAAGATTTTACTCACACAAAAAATGTGATCTACTTGTTTGGCCTTTACAGTCTATATATGTGGTGGACAGTAACCATAAGCCTCTCCTGTGACTATGCTACATTGGTTGTAGCTCAAGATGTTGGAAGGAAAAGCTGTGGTGCGAGAGACAGATATGCCAGAGGTGATGCAGAACCATGTTATGGAGTTAGCTCACCAAGCTCTCGATGCACATGAAGTTTCTGATTGTCAGTCCATTGCTTATTTCATCAAACAGGTCTATCTTAAAATACCCAACCCCTTTAACAATTTTTTTTTTCTAGTCAAAGTACATAATCATGTACTTTGAAGGCCAAATATAGTTGAAGGCCAAATACAGTTGAAGGCCAAATATAGTATTGTTGTTACAGTTGAAGGCCAAATATAGTATTGTTGTTACTGTTAAATATGTTTCTTTTGGAAGTTCTGATTTGAAATCCAAGTTAAAATCTACCTCCACTTCACCTAATGTATATGTGTTATGTGTAACATTTTCTGCATTTCTTTTTTATTTTCTTATGCTATGTTTTGGTTAATGAAAGTTTTGGCCTTTTTGTCATCCTTTTGCTCTCTTTTCATTTGCATGGTTGTGTTTCTCTTTGTGTAGTGATTTCATATAGAGAAAATGAGTTTGCTCTAACTTAAAAGATTCACTTTTTGGGGCAACTTGGTTGCAGTCTTTTATTTTATTTTTTTTAAAAAAAATATAGTTAAAAACATTATTTTAATTAAGACACATTTTTTTTATTGCTTTAAACTACTTTTTATGTCTGTTGGACCCGACCAAAAGTACATTTTGTTAGTCTTCCAATTGTTGTTAAATGTTAATATTTTTGTAAGAAATTACCTAAGTGAGTTCCTATGAGGTCAATACATAAAATAAATAGTTATGTTATGCAAGATAAAAAATTAATTTTCACCCCTCCCCTCCAATTCTGGCTCCGCCACTGAATAGACCCCTCCCCAAAAAATCAATGAAACCATAGATCAAGGTTTACCTTGGTTTCTTGTAGTTTTATTGAGTCTTCCCCCACTTCTTTTAATCAGATTATTTTTATTAGAACATATCTCGAGGACGAGTTTGAAGGAGTGGTAAATTTGTTCTTTTGTGACTTAAATGTCATTGGTTTGAATCCTGGAAACAACTCCTTTGCAATTATGCAAAGGTAAGTTTGCGTACAAGTATTGTCCTCATTCCACCCTTGCTGGTCAGGGTTTACTGAGGAGTGGTTTTTTAATTATTGATTGAAATAATCACTCACCAAGTTTTCAATTCCATACATCTTAAGAAAATAGCAGTCACTTTACTTTATCAAGTAAGTATTGCTACTGTTATGTCTATAGCTTAGTTTATATGAATAACCCATAACTGAGTAACATGTGTATGTTAAGCTACGACTAAAATCCGTGTGCTTTGCAGCGTATTAGATGTATTTAATCTTTCGTGTAGAAAACTATCTCAGTTAATTAACCTGTTAGACAGAAACTTGATGAAGCATATGGACCTGCATGGAATTCCGTGGTTGGCAAAGACTTTGGATCTTGTATTACACATTTATGTGGAAGTTTCATATTCTTTCATGTGGAGATGATGGAATTTCTGATCTTCAAAGATGCGAAGGACTTCACAGAAAGCAGGGAAGAAGTTATTGGAGTGCTACAGAAAGCTAAAAAAACAGATTAATAAATTCGTAATTGACCTGTGCTAAACATGATTAATCTTTCAAGAGAAATCAGTTATAGAAGGAGCAGACAAAAACTACAGCAATGGTGCCTCCAAATTGTTTCTGGAAATCTATTTAGAATGAAATATTTGTTCACTCTTCCTGTGTCTAGCTATTTGTAAGCAGTTTGACAAGTGCAAACTCCGGTCTAATTTCTTATATGTGATGCTCTCTAATGAACTTTATCTATATTGGCTTCTTTACTCATATTTATAAAAGGGTTTTATATTTCTCATTTAACATGATAATTGAATTCTCATGTCGTAGAGACAAAAAACATGTGAGACCCGTATGTTAGAAAAAATTATGTGTAGGACCCACGTTGGCACGGAAATCAAAGGGTGTGTAGGAAAATTCAAATTATCATGTTAAAGGAGAATTATAAAACCCTTTATAAAATCCATATATATTCCCATGTAACACACACCAGAAACTCTCATATCCTCTGCAGCAATGACACCAGCAATGCCTTAAAGGAACTTTAGTAGCCGTGCAGACCAATACAATAAACACTAGAATATATAACTCTTTTAAGTAAAGAAGAATGTTAATTACCAAAAATCATTGATTCAACTGGTAAGGAACTTGTTCCCTTTTACCAGAGTCTCAAGTCAAGTTCTTTGAATTAGTATGATAATCGATGTACCCGTTGGGAACAAAAAAAAAAAAATGTTAACTTTATCAAACTAATTTAATTGCTCTATACACTGGTCATAACATAAGGAAGTGGCAATCTGCATACCAAGGACTAGAAACAATAAGCGTTTTGTTTTTAAACCTCAGGATGCAGAAGAAACAACAAAAGCAAACAATATTTTAGTAGAATGTGTTGGTTTAAACTTTATTTAATTAAAGAAAATAGAAAATGAAGAGTTTTGTGGTGAAGGGATATGTCCTTAGGAATTTGTTAGTGGACAATTATTATGCTTAGAGTTTGGTGAAGAGTTGTGTCTTTTAGTTATGAAGAGTTGTGTCTTTTAGTTATGAAGAGTTGTGTTGTTTGGAGTCTTTAATCTTTTGTATTTTGGCCTATAAATAGGTCCTTTGTATTTCATATCAAATATAGCCAGAGAAAAATAATATTAAGGCTTGAAAGATACAGTAATTCAAAAAGGTATATTCAGAGACTTGTTTGTGTGTTTGTGAGAAACACCATTAGAGGACCCGTGAATTACAGAATGTTGGTCTCATGCTAGATTGAGTTCAGTCCTGCCATATCTTTTGTCTTTCAAATTTATAGTTGATCTTAAAGTTGAGCAATATATTCTTCCTGATTTTAATAATGACATATGGGTCCATTGATCAGGAATTATTAGTTGTTATAATATCTTACCAAGAATCCTCTATTAATTCATGTTCTTTTCTAGTCAATCATTTAACTACCACTTACTTTGCATAGACAACAGAGTTTTTCCACACTACTTTTCAAAAGTATAGATCTTCTCCACGTCTGATGAAAGATTCTTTCTATGCAGTCATGAATATCAGAGCGTTTCAGTGTGCTTGACGCTTACCAGTTACCACTCTGTAATTTAAGAATCTTAAGCTTTTTGAAGCAACTCTTACATGTAGGAATCTATAGCTTTCCCTCCTTAAAAGATAATTATCAGTGTGAATATATTAAATTCCTCTGGCCATTACAGAAAGCTCCTCATTGTCCCCAGTATAGTTGCTCGTACAACTTCAATACATGTATATACTAATGCACGTGTAGTGCATGAACCAGGAGATTATGTAAAGAAAATAGTTCTTTAGAATTTAGAAAATAGAGTTAAAGGTAAATGACGTTGATATTAGTGCATGCTTGAATGTATATGCTTTTGTTATGTTTTAATCTATATGCTTTAATGCTTTAGTCCTGTTTTAATCTAGGATAAGGCATAACTTCAGAAACGAATCATAAGGACCATCTTTCTTTCGTGCTTGCTTGCACTCTAATATGTTTCTAACTTCGGAGGAATAGATGCCACTAATATAAAGTCACAAGTGCTGCATCTCATTTCTTCCCATCAATAATATTTCATGCCACTAATATATATCAATTATTCGATTAGTCTTATTTGAGCCGGGTAGGACCTATGTGCAATAAAAATCTCCCTATCAAGTTTTTAATATAGCTGTATTTTCAAAGACTCAAACTTAGACTACTAGTTAAGCCAGAACAATCCCTTATCAGTTGATCCACGTGTTTGGTGGTTTTTCGATTGTTCTTCATTTAAGTGTTATATGTGGTGCACTAATATTAGCTAGCCCATCATTTTTAGGCTATGTGCGTTACTTAGGGCCATGAGAGAGTTATTTAATGTCGAAGCAGTAACCAATTGCCTAAACAGAAAGAAGAATGAAACAAGAATTGCGAGAAAACACTTTTCTCATTTCTTAATTTTATTTAACCAAAAAAACCAAGTAATAATAGGGTTCTCCAAGTCTTAAATAGACAAAATAAAATAACAAAAAAGTAAAAAACTATAATTATGCGCAATCAAAGGATATAACGCACAATCAATGCAAACTCAAATATAATCTAAAAACAACAAAAAAAGAAATAATTAACAATTATTGAAAAACCCTAAACCATGGAATAAATTATAGAAAAGCCTAATCCAAATCAGTCACTGAGGTGCATCTTTCTCCCCTGTCAAAAGAAGATTCGTCCTCGAATCTAACGGGTCTTCATGGTTACTCTCGCACGTTATGCCCTCTTCATCACTATGATAAGGAGAAAAGTCAGCAACATCGAAAGTATTAGAAATATTGTATTCCCTAAGAAGTTCAATCTTGTAAGAATTGTTATTGATCTTCCCGAGCACCCTGAAGGGACCATTAGCTCTAGGTAGTTTAATAATCTTGTTAGCCAGAAAACGTTCTTTCCTAAGGTGGATCCATACCATATCGTCTTGCTTGAAAATGGCTTGATTTTTATACCTATCAGCTTGTTGTTTATGTTTCACATTCTACTTCTGAATATGATCATGAACCCGTGAATGTAACTTCTTTTGCTCCTCAGTGCTCATCCCATGTATAGCTTTGTAGGGAATAACAGCTCCTGACACAAGGTCAGTACAGTACTGGATGTCTATCATAGGTGGCGATTCCAATGGCATCTCCTCAAGAACCACATAAATGAAGTCCTCTAGCAATGGCTTAACCTAAAAAGGAATGTTAGAAACATCATAATTTTGTTCTGTCACCGCACAAGCAAATATCTTAATGGCATTGGTAGATTCCTCTTGGGAACCTACTCTGGACAACATAGTGTTCTTCGCCTCCTCCTTCAATTTAGATGAACCCAAGGTAATAATTAGTCCGTCCTTCTTGAAAGTGTAAGTATTTTTGAAGCCATCGTGCTTCATCTTCATATCAAATTATCACGGCCTCCCTAACAAGATACGACACACATCCATCGAAATCACATCGCACTATACCTTATCAGTGCACCTTTTGCTGATAGAAAACTGCACAAGACACCTTTTGTTCACCTTCACCTCACTTTCTTTCTTTAGCCAAGCAAGCTTGTATGGTTGTGGGTGTTTCTCTGTTTTCAATCCTAGTTTCTCGACCATGGTATTAGAGACTACATTCTCGCAGCTCCCTCCATCAATGATCATATTATACACCTTACCGCCGCTGGTGCACTTGGTACATAATATATTGTGTCGAAGCCACGACTCATCATCAATGATGTCAACATTCAACCCCCTTCGGACAACCAAGGCTTCACCTGAATCACCAAAAATAATCTCACCTTCTTCGGACCCTCCATCCACCTCATGTTCTTCATACTCATCATAGGTGGGGCCTATATCATCTGCTTGAGTATCCGCAACAGTAACATACTGCCGATTTGGACAATCAGTAGCGAAGTATCCTAAACCCTGACACTTGAAACACCTCTTTTGTTGTAGTCCCTGTCTTGCTTGCTTCACCATTGGTCACTCCCCCCTTTCTCACTAGTTTCGAGTTTGAAGGTTTCACCCCCGCACTAGTGTTGGCTTTCGAGTTCGAAAACTGTTCTCTGTCAAAAAATCTGGGTTGGAATTTTGAAGTACCTTCTATTCTCTTACACTGTTCCTCTACCTTCAAAGCTAGCAACATACATCCTCTTATGACTAATATTGTTGCACGTATGCAACATCTGATATCTCGGTTTGCAATCCTCCTAGGTAACGAGCATCCGTAGATGATCAAACTCAGCTATATACTGTTCAACAAATAGGTCTCGCTACATGAAATTATGGTACTCAATAAATGCCTCATCCTGGTAACGAATGGGTAAGAATTTTTGTTGTAACTGTTTCTTCATCTTATCCCAACTCCTAATCTTTGACTTTCCTTCTTTATTTCTCTGCTTTTTAATATGTTCCCACAAAATTAAGGCATGCTTCCTCAGTTTGATAGCGACCAATTTGACTTTCTGGTCTTCTGTCATGTCTTTGATATCAAAGACTCTTTCGACGGTGTGTAAGCAGACGATAAACTTATCTGGATGAATGGTGCCCTCGAATTCTAGGATCTCAGTCTTTACCCTAATGTTGGCAAAAAGGATTGATTTTCAGGTTGACTTCATCCTAGTTGCTCCTGGCTCCAGCCCCAGAATGGGTTTTTGCTACTTTCCTCCTCATGAGATGATCTTTCAGATTCCGTTCCTTCATCTATCAAAGACTCTTTCGACGGTGTGTAAGCAGTCGATGAACTTATTTGGATAAATGGTGCCCTCGAATTATGAGATCTCAATCTTTACCCTAATGTTGGCAAAAAGGATTAATTTTCAGGTTGACTTCGTCCTAGTCGCTCCTGGTTCCAGTCCCAAAATGGGTTTTCGCTAGTTTCCTCTCATGAGATGATCTTTCAGATTCCCTTCCTTCATCTAACTCGTCCAACTGTGTTTGGGAAAATCGTTGTTTGAGCTCCTGAATTCGTCTACCTTGTTCTGCCATTATAGAAGCCATTGCTACGACTGTGATATCTCGCACGTCGATGTGTGGTTGTTCGCCGTCGCCCTCTACCGCCGCCGTTGCCTCGACCCCGTCGTCCACGACCTCAACCTCGACCGCCATTGTTCTGTTCAACCATTTATGTGACAACCACAACTCTGATTACCAAATAATGCAGAAGCATTAACCAATTGGCTAAACAGAAAGAAGAACGAAACAAGAATTGCGAGAAAACACTTTTATCTTTTCTTAATTTTATTTAACCAAAAACAACCAAGTAATAATAGGGTTCTCCAAGCCTTAAATAGGCAAAATAAAATAATAAAAAAGTAAATAACTATAATCATGAGTAATCAAAGAAGATAACGCACAATCAAGACAAACTCAAACATAATCTAAAAATAATAAAAAAAGGAAATAATTAACAATTATTAAAAAAAAACCCTGAACTATGAATTAAATTATAAAAAAGCTCAATCCAAGTCAGTCACCCAGGTGCATCATTATTCCTAAAGTAGTTTTGAAAGTTACACTCCCAATTCGTTAGGGAAAAGTTTATAATAAACGTTGGGCATAAAACATGAATGGTGTATTAGAGTGAAGGGCCATTTTGAGCCAATTACTAGTTTCCAGGAAAATAAAGCAAATTCCGGATCTCCTTAATTTTAATTTACTAAATTTGGTTGTATTTGAAGGTAAATCTATTGAATTCTTGTGTTTTTGTTAATAAAGAACACAAGTTTCGTTGTATATAAGCAGTTAAGCACCTAATGATGTGAGCAGAATTCCAGTACACCTAATTTTGGATGTTATGTCCGTACAATTTGATGGGAATTGATTTGGTCACATCAGCAAACATGTCATCTATTGCATAAAATTATGTGTATTCAAAGTTCACAACAATAAATACCTGAAAGATTTCGTCCCAGTCTAAGAACAAAAATGGAAGAAACCTTGGTTGTCATCAACTAGCTTTATAATGTTTATTTGTGACAAATTTAATGTAAGATTCTTAAAAGCATTAAATGCTAATTGTTCATTTTTCACTGAAATAAGCTAGTCACCCCTTGGCCATGTATGACTGAATTATTTAATTTTGATATTCTTTTCTTGATGAGGTAAAACTGTGGTTAATTATGGCTTTTGCTGCCTAAGATGCTTAATCATAAGTAGAAGTTGAAACACTTCATAGAAAGTGAATAATTAAGAAAACCAAGGTAAATGGAAGTGCTGCTATGTTTTGAGTAAATCCATATTATGAATTTTATTGAACACAGACTTCAAATTGTTAAGATATCATCGTCATCAAGCTTCTTTATAGTCTTCCACCAACTTGGCAACTGTAATTCAAGGTCGTAGTTATTAGATAATCTCAAATAACTTTGTGAAAATGATGCTCCTATTATTGCCACATCCCTAGGCCTCTCTACTAGGAGTGTTAATGGGCCAAACGAAAATGAGCTTTAGTCTTAAAAGGCTAAGCCCGTGTTTAAATATGTCAGTCTGACCAAACCTGTTATCTGTTATGAATATAATTATCGGCCGGTGGCCTGACTTATTTACAAAAAAAATAAAAATATTGTTTAGCCTGATTAAAAAAAAAGACAACAAAAATTTAACCAAACAGAATATACAATCAGCAACACTATAATTCCATAAATATTCATAAATTCAATGTATATTCAAACAACATAATATAGAACAAAATCATTCGAAAGGTTGGTTTAACCAAATAAAATAGGGTGAAATGGATTGAGATGAGAGAGGACTATTATAAATAGTATAAAAAATATAAAATAAAAATAAAAAGGCTCTAAGGTCGAGCTTTTAAATTAGAGTCTGAGACCTTTTTATTAAACGATCTTTCATACAAGTGCAAACCTGGTTCCAACAATCAATTCTAGACATGTAAGCTCAGGACTTCATGAGCCGAGCCAAAGGCCCCTGATTCGTTTACCAACCCTACTCTCCATATTTCAATAAGGACTCTATTGGGTCCTAAAGCTTTACTAGTCTTCATCCTCTGTAAAGTCTCCTTAACATCACATGCTTGGATTCTGCAAACAAATCTTCTATTCAAATCATCATAAGCGTCCTCTAAGTCCACCTCGCTTTTATCACCATCCCCATTAAAAGATTGATAAAGTAGTTTTGGGACGAACTCGGTCCCTCAATCTCAGTTAAGAAGTCTTTGTGGATGTCAAACGTCGAGCTTGGAGCTTGGCTATCAAAGACAAAGGCCTAGACTCACTAGGTCGGCTTATACGCAACAGAAATGAAAATACAGAAGGAAAGAGAAAAAAATAAACACAGCAGATTTTAATGTGGGAAAACATTTTCCAATGTGAAGAAGTAAAAACTCACGGCACATGAGTCAAGAATCAAACTTCCACTATGAAAATAATGGGTACAAGATATCAAACTTTAACAATAATGATGGCACACTCAAATATCATCTACAACGGTGGTATTCTCTCAAACTTTCCTAAGGAGGTATAACATTCAAGCTTCTACCTAGAGATGGTCTAAAAAGTTATCTCAAAAATGTCTATTCTTAACTTCTCATATAACACAAGCTTATATAGGAGAGGAGGAAAAATTCTAGAATATCAAAAGTTGTAATTAGGGTTTCTTAAGTCTCAATTTTCTTGAGTTTCTTGAGCCCCACAAAGACATTGGGCCTTGGAAGCAATTAAGGAAGAAAATCCCAACAATTTCCCCCCTTCCAACTTCAATTCGCCGGCATCAGCTTTAGCAGCCTGGCACCTTCATAGCAGTCTTCAGATTTCCTTGCTAGTACTGACTTAGTCATCATGTCAGACCAATTTAGGTTGGTGTGCACCTTGACAAGTTCAATTTGTCTATCCATTATGGCATCCCGGATCCACTGATACCTCACATCAATGTGTTTAGTGCGGGAGTGATAGGTTGAATTCTTCGTATGATAAATTGCACTTTGGTTCTCACATCTCAGCTCATACTTGTCTTGTTCATGGCTATGTACTTGACATGGTCGTCAAAATGCCACATACTTTTGTAACTTAGATTTCGAGGAGATAGCTCCTCCTGCAAAGGTCATAAAATATCATGTCGTCGAATTCCTTGAGTCGACATCTCCCACTAAATCAGCATTTGTAAAGCCTTGCGACTCGGCCTTAACTTCTCCAAAGTGAAGGCATAACGTTTTTGTTCTTCTAAGATACTTGAAAATCAATTTCATTGCTCCGTAGTGTTTTTTGCCAGGGTTAGACATATCAACTTACCATTATAATAGCATATGCCAAGTCGAGTCTCGTGTATACCATTGTATACATCAAAATTTCAACGGCGAATTGGTTTGAGATCTTCAGCATATCTTCTTTCTCTTCATCAAATCTCGGACACTTCTTTTGGTTCAGTTTTATGTGTTCGACAAAAAGGGTGCTCACTGTCTTAGCTTTTCCCTCGCTAAATCTCTTCAGAACCTTCTCAATATTCAGTCACAATAGCCTTTTAGGTTGGTCTCAGATAATCTTGATTCCGAGTATCTACTTCGTAAAGCCGAGGTCTTCCATTGTGAAGGACGTGCTTAACACTTTCTTCAGGGTAGCTATTCTCATCTTATCTTGCCTTACAATCAGCATGTCATCAACATATAAGAGTAAACTCATAAAATCTCTGGCCTCATATGTTTTTACAAATATGTATTGATTGGCCTCCGTCTTCACAAACTTGTGATCAGTCATAAAAGATTCAAATTTCTTATACCACTGCCAAGGTGTTTGTTTTAAGCTGTATATGCTCTTCTTCAAGAAGCAGACCAAGTCTTTTTGTCCTGTGAAGAAATGTCATTTTCACATCATTTGTTCAACTTCAAGGTCCATCAAAGTCGCTATTGCTAACATGGTTTGGACTGAAGTCATTTTCACCATGAAAGAAAATATTTCTTCAAAGTAAACTCCATTCTTTTCATTACAGCCTTTCACCATAATCTTGTCTTTGTATCTCGGCTTCTGGTCGTTCTTTTCATGCTTAATTTTGTAAGCTCACTTGTTCTTTAGAGCTCGTCTTCCTTGAGGAAGCTTATTCAATTCGTAAGTCTAATTTTCATGCAATGACTTCATCTCGTCCTACATTTCTTTCTCTCATTCTTTTTTATCTGAGCTCGCCATAGCCTCAGCATAACTCCGAGGTTCACCATCTTTAGTAACAATGGTGTATTCATTAGGTGGGTACCTAGTCGAAGATCGTCTCACTCAGTATATGCTCTATACATCAGGCTGAGAATCTGGCTCATCATGCTCATCTCAGATATCAGGATCTTGGACCTTAACATGGCACAAATCACAAAAGTTAGAATCGGTAATGCTAACCACATTTTGGTAAGGGAATAGGAACTGTTTGTATCCTAACAAATTCAAGTACAAAGTCAATCTCAGATGTTCTTTTTGTACCTGATATTGATCAAGATTTGTTAAGTGTTGGACAACTCATTGAAAAAGGATTCAAAGTGCTTTTCGAAAATAGAGTTTGTCTAATTTAAGATGCAAATGGAAAGGAAATCATCAAAGAAAATATGAGAGGCAAGAGTTTCTCATTTGAACCAGTCAGGGAGGAGCAAGCTAGTGTTTCCACAGAGGAGAATGTGACTGAGACTTGGCATAAGAGATTAGGATATTGTCGGCTCTCAAATATGTTGTTGATGAAGAAAAAGGAGTTGTCAATGATTTACCAACCTTTGTAGATCATTTTCCAAATTATAATGCATGTCAATTTGGCAAACAAAAAAGAAATACATTTTCTAAGTCAAGTTGGAGAGCCTTCAATAAGCTGCAGTTAATCCACTCAGATGTTGCTGGTCCTCAAAGAACTCAATCACTTGCACGTAGTCGTTACTATGTTATTTTCATAGATGATTTTAGCAGAATATGTTGGATTTTTTTTTTATGAAGCATAAATCAGAAGTGGCGAGCCTGTTTTAGAAGTTCAATAAAATGGTGGAGTACGAGAATGGTTGTAGAATTCAATGCATTAGGACTGACAATGGAAAGGAGTGTACTTCAGAACAATTTAATATTTTTTATGAAGAATCTGGCATTAAACACCAACTCACTGCTCCATACACTCCACAACAAAATGGAGTAAGTGAATGAAGAAAGAGGTACATAATGAAAATGGCTCGATGTATGCTTCACGAAAAAGAGTTGCCAAAGAATTTATGGGCTGAGGCAGCAAGCACTGTTGTCTTCGTGCAAAACAGACTGCCTACAAAGGCATTGGAGGACAAAACTCCATTTGAGGCATGATATTGCTATAAACCTTCACTCAATTTCCTTATAGTGCTCGGTTGTATGTGTTTCTCTCATATTCCACAAGTAAAGCGTGATAAGCTTGACCAAAAGTCAGAACCAGGAATCTTTGTTGGCTATAGCTCTTCCTCCAAAGTCTACAAAGTGTATCAATCTCAAACTGAAAAGATAATTATCAGTAGGGATGTTTATTTTCATGAAGATTAGAAGTGGAACTGGACACAAGCATAAGAGGCATCCATGAGTAAGCAGAAATCAAGTCCTCTCATCCAAATAACAAAGAGCAAGGAGTGGAACCGTGGCAAGAAGAGTTAGAATATGACCCACCAATTCGTGGAATAAAGTTGTTGTCCAATATTTATCAAAGATGCAATGTAGTCGTTTGTTAACTGCAGGATATAAAGTTGTTCAAGACCAGAATTAGAAGAAGGCAATGGAAGAGTTGCTAATAATAAAAAAGAATAATACTTAGGAGCTTGTTGACAAACCGAAGGATAGAGCAGTTATTGGAGTAAAGTAGGTGTTCAGAACCAAGTTAAATGCAGATGGCTCCATCAACAAGTACAAGGCTAGACTTGTAGTCAAAGGATATGTACAAATTTTTGGTCTTGATTATTATGAGACCTTTGCACCTGTGGCTAGAATGGACACTATTCGACTCTTGCTAGCTGTTGCTGCTCAAAAGGGCTGGAAAATATTTCAACTTGATGTAAAATCTGCATTCTTGAATGGTATTTTGCAGGAAGAGATCTATATTGAATAGCCCAAAGGATTTGTGAAAGAAGGTGAGGAAGAGAAGGTCTACCAGCTCAAGAAAGCTCTATATGGCTTGAAACAAACACCCAGAGCATGGTATAGCAAGATAGATGAGCATATATCAAGCTTAGGATTCAAGAAAAACACTTCAGAAGCTACTTTGTATATAAAGCACGAAGGTGATGATCTGTTTATATTCTCTCTTTATGTTGATGATCTCTTAATCATAGGTGGCAATGACACGCTTGTTGAAAAGTTCAAAAGAGAAATGATGCAGATTTTTGAAATGACAGACCTTGGACTCATGACATACTTTTTGGGAATGAAGGTTAAGAAGTCAGAAGATGAAATCTTCATATGTCAAAAGAAATATGCCAAGGAAATTCTCAAGAAATTTCATTTGGAGGATTGCAAGGCAACGACCACTATAATGGATCAAAAGGAGAGCTTGAACAAAGATGATGGAGCTGACAGAGTTAAAGAAGGCTACTTTCGAAGTATGATTGGTTTTCTAATGTACCTCACAATATCAAGATCAAGCATTTTATTTTCTGTAAGTCTTTTATCTCGTTTTATGCATTATTCTATTGAGATGCATTTAAGAGCAGCAAAAAGAGTAGTGAGATACATCAAAGGAACGATTGATTTTGGTGTGAAATTTAAGAAAAGTCAAGACTTTAAGCTATTGAGATCTTCTGACGTGATTGAGGAGGTTTTGTGTATGATATGAAAAGTACCTCTGTTTATTGTTTCAGTCTTGGCTCAGGAGTTTTCTCATGGTGCTCTAAAAAGCAAGAGTTTGTAGCACAATCCACAACAGAAGCAGAATTCATTGCTGCTATGGCAGCAGCTAATCAAGCAATTTGGTTAAGAAATTCTTTATGTGATTTACACCTGAATCAATGGAACAATACTGAAGTTCGTATTGATAACCAAGAAGCAATTGCCATTTCTAACAATCCAGTTTTTCATGGGAAGACCAAACATTTTAAGATCAAGTTTTTCTTCTTAAGAGAAGTTCAGAAAGAAGGTGAAATTGTACTTGTCTATTGCAAGTCAGAAGACCAATGGGCAGACATATTCACAAAGCCATTACCTGCAAGCAAATTTGAAGATCTAAGAGAGAATATTGGTGTTGAACAAGACATAATAATAATATTGTTCTAAACCTTAGGATACATATTACCTAATCCTTAATAATACTGACTACATGAAGATGCGTTGAACAAGTGGAAGTTAGTGAATTGATTAACAGTTCTGCACTGGTGATAAGGAAGACATAATATGCATCCCAAGGACTAGATACAATGAAAATATTGCTCTAAACCTAAAGATGCAGATTACCTCATCCTAACCCAATATTTTCATTCAACGAGTATGGAACCAATGGTGATAAGGAAGAGGTAATGTGCATGCAGATTACCCTATCCGACCCAATATTTTTATACAACAAGTATGGAACCAATGGAAGTTATCTAGTTGGTTAAATTGTTCTACATTGGTCATAAGGAAGAGGTAATCTGCATCCCAAGGGCTAGATACAATACAAGTATTGCTCTAGACCTCAGGATGCAGATTACCCTATCCTGATCCAATATTGGTTCATACAAGAAGTCTAAAACCAATGTGATGGAAGAAATGACATGAGCCAATAATCTATGGGATGAATGTTTGTAGTGTATAGGTTTGATTGCATGATCATAGCAATTTATAATGGTTCTCGAGATCTTACTTTTCATTCCCCCAGGAATAGATACCACCTTATGTTTAGGTGAAATGCTATCTGGAATATTGTTAATTTAATTTAATACTTTCTCATGTTCTATACTTGAGGACCATAAATGATGTTATTCTTGATGTTAATTTCAGAGGTATAGAATCTCAATTTGTTGAGGACAAGCCAATAATAAAGTGAGCATGACTCAACGAAATAGATTTAATTAATATATTTTGCCCTTAAAGTTGCTAAGAAATTTTGTAGAACTAAAGTTACCAACAACCTTGCAACACCAATTATATTAACTAAGGTGATTAAATAATCATAAATGTAGGATTTATTTTTACTTATTTGATTTATAATTTCGATATGGAACATGAATTACTGATATCAAATGAGATTTCCAGTTTTCATATTGGTATATTTCGGTTGCCTGCCTATAATTTTTCCTTTAGAAAGATCACTCTTTAAATTATCATAAAGTTTAAATCAACAAGGAAAATGTTCATAGCATGGTGAAGATCTGGTCTTGGGTCATTATCGAAAGAGTTGCATTGGCGCACACTGATCTTCTAGATTCCAAGCTCCTTATGAGGACCGTATTACGTTCGCTAAGCCATGTCCATAAAAATCTAAAGTCAGTCCCTTTTAGGGAAATCTCCACAGAATCTCGCCTACAAGTAACTTATCATAGTAGCAGAATAAAGACACCTCTTAGAAGGGCATTCTTTTTGCTTGCCTTTCATAAGCTTAATTTAATTTTTTGCAAAAGTTTAATAATCGATGAGATTATATTAATATTTTTATATTTCTCTAACGCGCTTTCTCCTAATACGTCAGGCCGTTTCAAGAATCAATGACTATCCCTACTTACTAACACGAGACTTTTCAGTGTGCTTTTTCCGCACTCGCACATTTACTGAAAAAAGTTTCCAGGAGGTCACCCATCTCAGAATTGCTCCAAGTGAAGCACGCTTAACTATGGAGTTATTTCATTCCGGGCAACTGAAAAACAGATGCATCTTGTTAGTATAAGTTATCTCAAACTGTGCAGTCTTTGGAAGACCTCTCTTTCGGATGTCGATTCGATTCATTCATGTAATCCCCCCTTTAAGCCTGTCAGAAGTAACTCCTTATCCATGCCTCTTTGCATCGGCGATCACTCATCGCCCTCGTCAATGCTCGGGATGTTACAGTATGCCTTACTTGTGCTAAGAAACTCCACAATATCTAATTATTTTTATTAATATAATGAAGTGGTAAGAATCGAACTCATGACCATTGAATCATGCTCTGATACATAACCATTTCAACCCAAACTGTTAAATCGTTGGGTGAAGCTACATTAATAATTTTATATTTCCCTAGCATGAAAACACTTCTATTGTTTGTAAGTTTGCAAAAGAAAATTTTAAAATTACGTTTTTCTAATAAATAAATAAATTAGTTTCATCAAGCAACATTGATAAGCTGGTGGCATAAATCTCATCATAATATTAAATAATTTATATAAGGTCAAAAACTCAGACCTCAATGTCATTATTAAACTAAACAAAAAAAAAATTACATTTTTTTTTATGATAAAAATATTACAACAACTATAAAAATGTCAAAGGTAAATCAATGATAGGAAGAGAGAGAAAAATCATCATCATTGATTTTTTTTTGTATGATTATAATTCTTCCACATGATCATGTCAATGTTAAATAATATGAGAGGTCTATACTCCAATTGATGACAATGGAAGAGACAATAAATATCAAAATAGATAGTATTGTTATTATAATTTCCGTACATCACCTTAAATAGGGAAAAATTTAATATGCTCTGTTACCACTGAATCTTTTGGTACTCCCTCTCACAACATTAATTTTCTCTTTCCTTTTTTACTCCTGTTACTTTATCACTTTTCCCATTTTACCCTCCTATTTACACTAAGGGACCACCTAAAAATGGTGGTCCCGGCTCCCTTAAAATAACCTCCTTAAATAGATTTAATCGCGTGCATGTGCACATTTGTCGTGAATGCGTGCATATTTTTTCGCATTTTGGAGTTTCGATAGTATTTTTAAGCATTATTTTCATTTCAATAGAATTTTTTTATTGTGCTTTCAAGAATAATTAATCCCATGTAGAGGAGTGCTTAAAATTCTTATCCAAAATATGACAATAGGAAATTTAATTTGTTTTTTCCTCTTACAAAACTTTTCTTTTTTAACAAAAAAAAAAACAAAGTGTTAAATATGGGGTGGGGCGGGCCAGCCCACTTTTTGGCGGGCTTTTGGCGGGCTGGGGTGGGGTGGGGCGGGCAGCCCGCTTTGCCACCTCTACTTGCATTAGCACAATGATCTATTCCTTCGGCCATTGAAGAAAGCTTCTAATTAAGTAACAATTGTAACAATTATTCATTATTTTGAAGCCGAAATGAAGCATTATTCTATCAAATATCCATTTATTTATATCCTTTGTGCTTATCCAAGTCAAGTAACAATTGTAATTACAAATTGGGAACACATAACACATTCTGAAGAACAATATGAGGTGTGAATTGAATGGTGCCACGTTGAGATGATAAAACTTGATCACCATCAGGTAAACCTATGGAAGTAGGCTTAATAGATTCGATATGTGAAAGTAGATGAAGATTCCCAGTCATATGTTGAGAGGCACCACTATCCACGAGCCATGGGAAAGGTTGGATGTGCTTACCAGAGAGGGAAGTAGTATTGGCAGAAGATGCTACCAGATTGACAAGTTGCTGGAACATCTCAGGAGTGAGCGTAGGAGCATTATTTGGATTGGACAATACGGGAGCAGCAGTTGCAGTATGTTGTGCAGGAGCTCCAATGTTGTTGTATCGGTTATCATTTGTCCTGCCACGCCCGCGTCCACGACCCTTAGGAGGTCTTCCATGGAGTTGATAACATTTGGAGACATTATGGTATAACTTACCACAATGGCTGCAACGAACAGGTTCAGGGGTAGAAGAAAGAGGCTGTTCGCGGGCAGCATAGCTGAAAGCATCATTGTGCACCTCATGATTCTGGGCCATAGTGACTTGAGTCTCCTCCTGAACCAATGTGGAATACGCCTTATTAAGGGTGGGAAGAGTAGGTTGGTTCAGCATTTGAGACCTAATATTACCGAAAGTGGCATTATCAAGTCCTAAAAGAAATTGATAAACACGATCATCAGCCATTTCTTTTGTAATATGCTTAGTAACAGGACAATCAGCACCATGAGGGCAATCAGGAAGTGCCCTTGCAGCATCCAGCTCGTCCCAAGCACCACGAAGCTTGGTGTAATAGGTACTGATCGAAATTCCTTGCTGCCGTAGATGAAAAAGATTGGATTTCAGCTGATAAAACTTTGGAGCGTTTTGGATAGAGTAACGTTCACAAAGATCATCCCAAAGAGCTTTGGCTGTGGAGAAATAATGGATGTATGGCTTGATAGAGGAGTCAATAGTGTTGTGAATCCAACTATTGATCATGGAGTTGCAAAGAGTCCAAGCATGAGTTGCATCAGTTGCTGTATGCGCAGGTTTGTTGATGGAACCATCTATGAATCCTACTTTGTTCTTGGCCAAGAGAGCATTTTTGAAAGACTTGGACCAGACATCATAGTTGGCTTCTCACTTGAGGACGACATTAGTAAGGAATAAGCCAGGGCTATCAGAAGTAGGAAGGTAAAATGGAGATCGTGGGTCAGAGGGTTAGAGGTTTGAAGTTTCTGGATTGGCATTGGAACAATTGGTGGCGGCCATTTAGAATTTTGGATCGTCACTTGTTATTGAGGGCATTAAGTCGTAAGTGAATAATGGAAAAACTCTATTTGTTATTGAGGGCATTAAGCCAATAAATACAAACACTATTGTAACAAACTCATTAAGCCAATAAATTCAAACTATTATAACGGACTATTCAAATTCAAACTATTGTAACAGACTCATTAAGCCAATAAATACAAACATTATTGTAACATTCTATTGAAATTCAAACTATTTTAACGGACTATTCAAATTCAAACTATTGTAATAGACTATTCAAACACTATTCTTACAAACTGAAGGATAAGATCAAGGGTGATCTTATCCTAACAATGTTGTTAAAAAGATCCAATATTACTAGCCAACCGGTTGACCTGGAAATCAGACCACCAACTAGTCTCATTTAGCTACTAAATCAATTATGTATTTGACCCGTGAACCGACTGAAAACTTGGTTTCAAACTAGGGAGAGAGGATTCCACCAACACTCCATTTACCACTGTTCCAATGCTATTCATTATTTATTTTGCAACAACCATTTTATTTATTTCATATTAAAATAAAATTTTAGTTTGACCGGTTGAATCAACTATCTATTCATTGAACCAATGACCCACTAACCCAATATCTCATCTAAATCGATCATCGATTCGAGTTTAATAAGATGGAAAAGAATAGGGGTATCAATATAGGTTTTGACACGCGGGTCGACCCGCGACACGACACGAAAATTCGTGTTCGGGTTGACTCGCAAAAAAATTCGTGTCGTGTTCGTGTTGGGAAAAATGACACGTAAAAAATTCGTTTCGTGTTCATGTTGATATATTCGTGTTCGTGTTGACCCGTATTTTTTTTAATTTTTTTATTTTTTATTATTATTTTTTTAATTTTTTTAAATTTCGGTCGATCTTTTTAAAAAAAATTGTCAATTACCGTTTTGACCCCTATTTTGCGTGTTATTTGTGTCGTGTCATGTCAACCCACAAAAAATTCGTGTCGTGTCAGTGTTGAAGATTTTGACACGAATAAAAATTTGTCTCGTATTCGTGTCGTGTCAAATTCGTGTCATGTCAACCCGTTTTGACACCCCTAGAAAAGATCTATTTTATGGCCCCCGTTTTAAAAGCCTCAATAAAGGCAAACAACTAAGAGAAAAATAATGGAAAGATTCCTGAAAGATACTAATCTTAGTGCAACAGTAATGGATGAAGTATTGGATCCCCAAGATTCACCAAAGGTCTAGAATTTTACTACCCACAAGTAAAGCCCAATACTCTCTTTCTCATTAATTATCTGAATAAAAGGTGCATTCCACGAGGGCTAGGCAATCCATTCCTAACCACATTCAGTTGATTTGTTAAATCACCCGAGATCAGACCACGCCAAGATGCCCCGAAGCAGCTGAGCGACTAGCATGGCTGTAAGCAACTCGATCGTGGGACTAATTTTAGAAGCTCGGCTATAGCCTCGAGCTCTAAGAATAGCTATGACAACTGTTGCTACTTTCGGCAAGTGCACCGATCGTACAAGTAATAAAGTGAATAAGTAAGATATCGTTCCCACGAGGATTAAACTCAAGCACCGATTCGCTATCGTCAATTTAGTTGAACTAATAAAAAGGAAAGTAACGTAGTTTGTGTGTTGAAAAAGTTGATAACATGTAATTTAAAGTTCTGAATGTAAAGTGAATAACGGAAAATAAATGATAGAATTAACTAAGAAAATAAACGTAGTCAGGGTTCTGACTTCTCCTAATCTCCTCAATACGTTATGAATGAACTTGTTAAGAACCTGCTCTTAATGTATTGCCAATCGAACCTATCTAAGTTAATTAGGGCTCAATTCCTTGTTACCCTAACCTATGTAAACTTGGAAGAACTCTAGTTCCCCGATTATTCCCCAAGAAGACATGCTTTAAAATTAAGGATCATAGGATTGCATAACTACCTTGTGTCTATTCCTATTCCTATTCCTAGACCACAAAGGTTATGATAAATTCATCAGATAGAGGTTCATGCACCAACATTCCTGTTGCCATACAATTCCCAAGGGTCATTCCATAAGGAGCAAACTCATAGAAAGCAATGAACACAGATGAATTTATTCAAATATAAAAAGAGAAGAATTCATAACAATTAATCCATAACATAATGATTTAATTAGGTTCCATCATCCCCTAACTACAGAGAAACTAGCCAGACATGGCAAAATCAAACATAAAAGCAACTATAAAAGCTTCCCCAAACTCCATTGGTGATTGGTGAATCTTTAACAGCTCCAGTGATGAACTGACTCTGATCCGTCTTCGCCGCTTCCAAGCATGTATCCAAGACTCCAAGGATCTCCAAGTGTTTTTCAGTGTGAAGTCGTTATTAACTCTGAACCTTAGATGCCTTTTTAAAGGTGTAGAATTCGCACCTTTTGTAGAATATGCCAATTTGGAACAAACTATATTCCTTGGGCGCTTAAGCCCCCGTTGGGCGGTTAAGCCGCCTAAGGCAGTAGGCTTTTCTTCATGTTGCGCGCTTAAGCGCGCTGTAGGGCGCTTAAGCGCGCTCTTCGTGCTGGAAATTCTTGTTTGTGGCGCGCTTAAGCGCGCTGGAGGGCGCTTAAGCGCGCAGAGGCAGAGGCTGAATACGTTCCTAGGGCGCTTAAGCGCGCTTGAGGGCGCTTAAGCGCGCAGAGGCAGAAGCTGAATGTGCTTTTTGGGGGCTTAAGCCTCCATTGGGGGCTTAAGCTCCCTCTTCCAACAACTTGATAAGATTGAATCTTCTTTGTTCTGATCTTCATTCCCTTGGTTGTTGTCTTCATCTTTATCCAATCTTCCTCTGGATCCTCTTTTTCCAACAAAACCTTTTAAAATAACAATAATTTGATTTAATTAGCTGAATTTCAACTAATGATCATAATTACCATTTTAACCTTAGTTTCAACTTGTTTAACTGAATAATTCATATTACTTTAGTCTATAAAACAAGATAAACTGGAGGTTTATCAAACAATTCCCAGATTTGAACATTGCTGTCCCCAGCAATTTAAATAGAATAATACTTATGGGAACTCTTGAAGATGGCTAATCATGCTTAGTGAATCATTAACAGAAATTGGTTGATGGTGATACATCAGAATATTCAGATCCATAAACAATATCAATGCTACGTCAATTCAAACCACATTAATACTCCATCAGTCATCAAATCATAACTTGAGTTCTCAATATAAAGAGTAGTTTAATTCCAAGTTCACAACACCCTCTCACTGGAATTTTTATTTATTCACTCCTACTCAAGTATTTGAGGGTTGTGTGTTTCTCTCTTTCTTCACTGAATTAACACTAGCATAAGCTTGTTCATATTCTCACTCTTCAGAGTCTACTTGGTATGTCAAAGTCAATCAAGCGGTCTTTATTCAGGTTATAGCGTGGCTTAGGTAAAAGGGAGGAAGTATCTGGGTGAATGGCTTAAGATCACTGATCAAAATTCAATTTCTTTAAAAGAGGAACTTTATCATAACTTTCTAATAACACTTTTCTTTGTTGATCTTTTCTTCTTTCTTTCATTCACTTACTCATTTTTATGAGTCTTTTTCTCTCCTTTTTCCTTTTTTTCATTCACTTCAACACCTTGTGGCATTTTTCCCTTTTCTCCATACACTGAGAATTTGAAGTTCATACTTTTTGTTTCAATTCATTCTTGTTCCTCATTGAATTTATTTAAAAATCAATCAGTTCAGGTGAGGATGTGTGTGGGATGGCTTTTTAATAATGTGTCGATGAATAATCAGGCTAAAGCTCAAAGGGCTTAATCTAAGAATACTTTCAGGTTGGCTATTTGGCTATTTTTGGCTTTTGAAACAACTGCCTCTATCATTTTGACAATCACATACCATAAAGACTGAAACAAAAAGTATGAACTTCAAATTCAGCGTATGGAGAAAAGGGAAATAAGTTATTGAAAGAAAGAAAAAAAAAAGAGAGACTCATGAATATGAGTAAGTGAATGAAAGAAAGAAGAAAAGACTCAACAAAGAAAATTTGTTATTAGAAAGTTATGATAAAGTTCCTCTTTTAAAGAAATTGAATTTTGATCAGTGATCTTAAGCCATTCACCCAGATACTTCCTTCCTTTTACCTAAGCCACGCTATAACCTGAATAAAGACCGCTTGATTGACTTTGACATACCAAGTAGACTCTGAAGAGTGAGAATATGAACAAGCTTATGCTAGTGTTAATTCAGTGAAGAAAGAGAGAAACACACCCCTCAAATACTTGAGTAAGAGTGAATAAAAAAAAATTCCAGTGAGAGGGTGTTGTGAACTTGGAATTAAACTACTCTTTATATTGAGAACTTGAAGTTAATGATTCGATGACTGATGGAGTATTAATGTGGCTTGAATTGACGTAGCATTAATATTGTTTATGAATCTGAATATTCTGATGTATCACCATCAACCAATTTCTGTTAATGATTCACTAAGCATGATTAGCCGTCTTCAAGAGTTCCATAAGTATTATTCTATTTAAATTGCTGGGGACAGCAATGTTCAAATCTGGGAATTTTTTGATAAACCTCCAGTTTATCTTGTTTTATAGACTAAAGTAATATGAATTATTCAGTTAAACAAGTTGAAACTAAGGTTAAAATGGTAATTATGATCATTAGTTGAAATTCAACTAATTAAGTCAAATTCTTGATATTTTAAAAGGTTTTGTTGGAAAAAAGAGGATCCCAGAGGAAGTCAGCAAAATG